>JAFFZR010027495.1:0-34938 GCA_018397195.1 Lethrus apterus | reverse complement strand
TACTAATATTTTCCCATGCATAAGCAGATTTGGTATGTATATTCGCTAGAATATCGTTCTGAGCGACACAACGAATGGTGACTTGCATCCAAACTACTCGACCTTTGCATCCAAATCGTAGTGAAATATGAGCGGCAATTTCTTATATGGGCGCGGCGTATCTATGTATATTCAATCAACGACCATATATATATATTCGAGTTGTTACAATTTTTAATCGCATCGTTATGTTAATCAAAACACTTCATATCTTATCGTTACGTATTCTATCATTGTAATTGTAATTGTAACAAGGTAAAGTTACAGGAAACTTCCTTCAGCTAGTCGACGATGTATCAATAGCCGCGTATAGATGTCGCCACTCTAACCTTTTGGTTTTAAGTCGGAAATATTTGTTAATGATTATTTTAAACTTTATCATAATTATAATTTAGCTTTCCTTTGCTCTGTGGTTGCATGTTGTTGCTTATTATACGCTGTTGTAATTAAAACTAAATCTATGATTAAAGAAGTGTTTCAAATGAATAAAACTTATATTTTAAGTTTATAGTGGGACGAGTCCGTTCGTTTATTATTATTATTATTAGAAACACGGGCAGACTCCATAGAGTCCGCAGCACTTAAGCCTAAAGGCCCATTGTGCATCCGCATAATAAAGGATGTGCTAGGAGAACCTGGTTGCCTCCATAAAGCCAAGCAGCCTGTCCCACTCCAGCTCCCATAGCTTGTCCGGCAAAAAGAAATGCTTTCCGAGATACCTATATCTTAGCGCAAGCACATAGGATATGATATAAAATTGACCACAGTGAACACAGTTTGCAATCCTCAGAAACATTAGTTGTAAGAGCAAAAGAAGAGTAAACAACCAAGCCATTCACACAGTTAGAACGACCAGGAAGTATTTGCTTTATAATTGCAAATAACTGCAAATAATTGCTTAATTAATATGGATAATGAATTATTTTTTGGGGGTTTTGTTACAAATAAAATCCATACAATTATTAAATATAAATTATTATTAAATATAAATAAAATCTATATTCCTATATTTTTAACGATTAATATTATACAATCACAAGCACAATATTCCACTGATCATTTAATATTTGAGCAAGATTCCAAATTTGTATTACACATTTTGTTTATTGTTGGACCTAATATGTAAGAGGATAGTGCGATTATGTGAAAGTACTAAAACAAACTAAAAACCTATGAATAGATACTTTATTAAGGTAATAAAAATATTATACCCTTGTATGTTAGGCAGTGAGCAACGTTTTAAATTGATATATACATGTATAAATGGAGCACCAGGGTACTTACATCAGTTAAAGGCAAATTTGTAAGGCACTGCTATTGAAATAAATTAAAATAGCTTACCCATTTCCTATAAAAGTAACAAAAAAATCACACTTAAAATTTACACATATTTGTAATATTAACCTAACTAATACTTTGTAAACAAATTGACAATCAATACTATCTACATAATTTGTAAATGAATATTGCAATTAATACTCAAAATAAGCAGTAACTAAAATAAAAATAATTACTAATCCCTTTCTCCCTAGAGATCAACGTTTATTAACTGTCACTACACTAAAACATTATGGCTGCCAATAAAAATCACAAAAATGCTTAATGGAATGGAATGTTACAAAATACCAAAATTAATTCTATGTTATAAATAGCATAACATCTGTAAACAATAAAATTATAACTAATATAACGAAGTTGTAAATTAGAACTTTCTCTAAAATATATTTGCTGCAATTTATTGGCAATGTTGTTTTTATTCTATAAAGAAAAATCGTTCACGTATACCTGTCTAGAAGTCTAATATGTTTAACAATAAATATTAGCTGTCATGATTAAACAAATGAACTTAAACACAATATGCAATATTACTAAAATATTCTTAGTACAAAATAATGAAACACAAAAACTTACAATGTATAAAATGAATAAAAATTATGTAAATGTTTCTATCTTAATTTTCAGTCTAGTCAATATTTACATTATATTTCCATGTCATATTTCATCTTCTTTGGTTATATGAGAAGAATTATTAAGTACAGATTAATAGTGCTATCATCACACTTCAACACCAAGACTCTTCGCCACCATTATGGCTATCTTCATCACTGGGCACTTCACCATACATATCAGCTAATTTACGAAAACGTGGACCAAACTTGGACAAATAATTGAATTTTAGTTCACCATCATCGGTACCTAAAAATAATTACAAATTTTGCAATTTAATAAATTAATTTGCAATTAAAAGGTAAATATACATACATGATGCTAAAGTTGATAAAGATCCTGTACTATTCCCATCGCCCTCATAAGCATAATGACGAACATCATCAAGACATCCATTTAAGTCACGATCACAAGTTTCTTTTTTAGTGTCAAGAAATCCACTAATATCCGGAATTTCAGCTCCTTCTTTATACAACGTTTCTTTTATAGGTGGTTCTTGCTCGTGCATTTTAGGAAATACGGACATGTCATATCCAGTATCTCCTTCACCACCACCTTCATCTTCATAATTAATGATTGTCTCACAGATATCATCAGTATCTTTTTCATTCCAGTTATTCTCCTTGCGTCTGTGTACAACTACTGCTAGCAGTAAAACTGTAATAAATTACATATTACAACCATATATATTTTTTTAACCCACTTACTTAATAATATAGCAATACAAACTAATATTGCAACCAAGAAATTTGAATCGATGCCAAAAGTAGCTGCCTTCGCTATACTATAGTTGCAGTTTGAAATAGCATTTTTATATTCACCAGGTACACCCAGGTTATATATTTGTCCATTGTAGGTCAAATTCTTTATACACCCAGTGAATCCTTTACTTGTTGGAATATACTCCCAGTCCAATAAAGCTGCAATATCTTTCAAATCATCCCTCGTTCCTCCTATCTGAAGAGGACCGTTAACATTTAATAATGTGTTTGGACCTTTCGGATGACTTAAACTCTGACAACGACTTCTATGGCAATCATCGACGGAGAATTGAATTTCCTATTAAAATAATGATTATTTGTACAAAGGAGTCATTTGTAAATAATACATACTGTTGGAGACGTTACTATTCTTATGGTATGACTAGCGCCGTCAGTAAGTTTTTTAGTCAATAAAGGTATTTCAGTTGTTCCTGAACCATAATTGAGTAACAATATTGGATAACCATTTCTCAGTTCAAGTGACATAAAATCTAAAACCAACCACGTTATACAATTTGCGAATGCGATAATAAAATTAAACCTTTAACAGTTGGCGATGGTTTTACAGAGAGAGGTCCAACGTAAAACACCAAACCATTTTCTTCTTGTGACGCGACTTCCAACGTAATTTCGGAATTAATACATGCTTCAAATGATGGATACATAGCCCATCCATCACCTTTAAACCCAACTGCCAATGATGCACAGTTAGGTCCATCGTATTCCTCTGGGCACACACAAACCCCAGTAGCTTCGTTAAATGTACCGCCATTTAAACATGGTCCAAAATTTTGTGGTATACAATCACAAATTGCTTCGACTATTGCCTTTACACCAACAAATGATGTTCTGTTTGTGAACACAATTGCTGGATCATCTTTAATATTAAGGACATTTGAACATGAGCTGTCAACAGGGCAAGCATCTTCCATAATACATTCACTAATACTGATCATAACAAATTCAACATTTAACAGTTTCTCCAGCTATAAAACATATTACTTCAATATATTGCAAAACGTTTTTGAAAAATAATAATTAATAATATGGATGGGCTAAGAAGGTGAGGGTGAAGAAGCTGCTTCAGCACGACGGGGAAGGGGTGGAAATATTAAGAGTAGTGAAGGAAATTTTTTTTTAATAAACCAAGTCTTAGAATATATTAATCTTGGTTTAATATTCAGATTCATATTTAGAATATTTTGGTACTTACTTCTTCCTGATTTAAACTCATCTTTGAATTTAACCTCTCTGGTGCGTAATACGGTGAACCATGTGCTGAAAACCTCACATCTATTAGTGAAGCATTATTTGGTGAAACTAATACCGTAAATATATCTATATTTTCGATTGAAGCATTTAACATTTTCGACAAGTATTTATGTAAAATATCTTTTTTGCTAATTCCATCGATCCTTGCTACGAATTCTTCAATTGTAGTTCCCTTTAATCTAATAGAACCAGATTTTCTAACTGCTTCTTCTGGTATTTCTTTTACAGTAATTTGAACGATTGCAGTGACCGTATGTTTAGGAATCAATGGTGGTGATTCTTCTGTAACTACGAATTCTAAATTATAACTTCCTTCTGGGGTTCCTTGTATCATTGTGAGCATTCCATCATTTTCATTAAGTTGGAAAAACTCATGACTGGCATATTTCCATTGGAAAAATTTATCGTTCAGATCCCAATCATCGGGATCCTCAACAAATACTCTTCCAATTTGAATGTCTGGTGCTTGACCCTAAAATTATAAAATAAATATATTTTTTTAATTTTATACCGTGACATACTTTATAATTGTAAACGAATATTTCACTTGATCCATTTTGAGCTGGATGGTCATTAATGTCACCAATTATTACACGCAAAGTGCTGACGCCTGTTTGTTGAGGTAGGCCACTATCGGTTATTGCAATGGGAATGTCATAATATTTTTGTTCTTCTCTGTCGAATTCAACCAATGCAATCAATTCATCATCCGTTATTTGGAACTTGAATATTATATCTGAATGAATATCTCTGGCAAAGGCGTACGTAAATGGTGGGCCATTTTCAACACTATCATAGTCATCTGCCGTAAGTTGGACTATTTTACCTGGTTCTCGATGTTCATTCCAAACCACCTCGTGCTAAATAATAATAATTGTAAACGTAGTTAGAAAGAAAATATACTCACAATTGTTAAAAATGGTGCGTTGTCATTTATATCCTCTAAAATAATGAAAATTTCGGCAGATTGTGATTGAGAATTTTGACTATTTCCATCGTCGTAAGCATATATGTAAGCTTGATAACCAGGAGAACCATTAGGTTTATCTCTATCGAGAGGTTTTATTAATTTTACACAACCATTTTCATTGACACTTAGAAAATGCCTATATTTTTCATCAACACGATATTCGATATTTTGAGGTGCACTTCTGTTTTTAATATCAGGATCATACGCAGTCAAAGTTATTATACAATTATCAGGAATACTTTCTTCTAAAATATTTGTTATATTTTTATCATACGGTTCAAAAACGGGCAATTCGTCGTTTATATTATCTATGAAGATGAAAACTAACGCCTGATCTGTATAAACACCATCTGACGCCTCAACAGTTAAGTTATAACTTTCAATCTTTTCGTAATCCAATTTTGCGTTGACCATGATTCTACCCGTTGAACCCACTATGAGGAAGGCATCACCGTCATTTCCAGATATAATTTTATACGTTATTAAAGACGCTGTATCCCTGTCTACCGCCTTAACTTCGACGACGTTTGTACCAATATCGGCATTTTCAGGAACATTATGCACTCTGTAAGTGCTGTTTACAAATTCCGGTTTATTATCATTTTTATCTTCTATTGTTATAAGAAATATTTGAATATCTGCGTTAGGTTCCTTTTTAGCCTTTATAGCACTTGGTGAATTATCTTGAGCAATGATAGTCACGTGGTATTTATCAGTAGTTTCCCTATCAAATTCTACCTTCGTTGTAACTTTACCGGTGTCTTTGTCAATTTCAAATAAGTCATTATGGTTGCCGAGGGAATAACTCACAATATTGTTGGCAGATGTTCCATCTTTATCAACGGCTCTAACCTACAAAAAAATTTTAACTTTTACATCGTATATAAATATTTTTAATTACCTGCATAACTTCAGCTGGAGGAGGTTCATTTTCTAATACACTTCCCGTTACTAATTCTATAAATGCTGGAATTTCATCGTTAACATCTTCAACCTTAATGTCAAACTGAATAGCAGCTGCCAAAGAATCTTTATTTATAACCCTAACAGTAAGTTGATATTCTGTAACTGTTTCATAGTCTAAGTGCCGACCTAATGTAATTTTGGCTTGTGTGTTACTAGTTTGCGTTAGTTTAAATGTAGAGTCTTTATTTGTTTGTGTCGTATGGCCCCTTAGTAATTCAAACTGTAAATCTGCTAATTTTATATTTGATCTAAAATTTATTTAATTAATTTTTATATAATATATATAATATATAAAATTAATAAACATACTGTGCGGATATCTCAGCCAAACTTGTTTCAAATTCCGAAAAATTTTCTTTTATCACAATTGGTGTTTTAGGATAATCTGTAAACGTAGGTAGTTGTTTATCAGAACCAACGACTGTAATTTTAACATCAGCTACGTTTTCATTCCTTGTGGTTGGATCCAACGGATTATCATTAACAACTACTTGAGATGTAAATACTGTTCCTTGTTTCTGCAAATTTTAATACAATAAAACATTAAATCAAACAAATTATATAAATGTTAATTTACTTGTGCTAATGTTTCTTTTAATAATATGACTCCAGTTGCGTTATCTATCCTAAAATACATTTCAAAATCCTTAGCGCCGTTATTACGTAAGGAATATGTCAGTCTTGCATTATCACCATCATCTATATCATAAGCAAAAACTCTCATTACTTCCCTGTTAACTTTCAAATCTTCGGATACACTTTCTTCGTTTTTCTGCAAAAATATATATTGTGAAAATTATCCATTATCCACATTACTAACTTACCAATTTATCAAAATTCGGCGAATTGTCGTTAATATCCAAAATAGTTATTTTTATAGTACAAACATCAGCCAAAACAGGCCATCCATTATCGGTAGCTTTAACAGAGATGTACATTTCTTTCTGCCGACTTGGTTCATCTCTGTCAAAAGCAAAATCTGTCGTAATATCGCCTGTTTTTTCGTCAATTTTAAAATACCCACGAAGACCTTCCCTTTTTATGATTGAATATGTTATTATCCCACCTGATTCCGGTGGATCATCATCAAGTGCTTGCACCTAAAACAAACTCTTAATTTTTCTGTATAAATAATGCTTATAGTAAATACCCTCGTAACAAACAATCCACGCTCTTGTTCTTCTTTAATCGATGTTGAGTAATTTGCACAATCGACAAATGATGGTTTGTGATTATTTCCAGTGTTTCTTCCTGGATTTTCCCGAGGTTCTATTATACTTGAAATGTTTTCTAATCCATCATATATATGCATACCTAGAATTATGTATTTATTAAGAAAATGCATTTGAAAATAATTTAATTTAATATTTAAACCTAATTATCATGTGCTATAAACGTGACGACAAGAATAAGAGTCGAAGTTCAGGGCTCGACAGTTCAACGACAGACATTATATTGATTGATTAAAGATTTCTACTTAATCATCATATAAATTTCTATTCTGTTCTATAAATAATTATATTCACATTAACCAAAAAAAAAAATAACAATAACAAGATTTATCAAAGAAAACAAAATATAACTAATGAATAAATTACATAAAATGTCAGTTATAGTAATATATCAGCATTGAAATTAAGAGCTTTACCGCTATAACTAATTTTAAAAGTGATTACTGATGAGGAAAAGCATAATATGCAAAAGCTATTAATATATTTGATGTGCAAAAAATGCATAAATAAAATAGAAAGCATTATTTCGAAAATACATAGTTTACAATATTTTTCTATTGGTTTCTTAATAAATTTCACACTTTTCTCTTTAAAACCATTGAAGAAAAAATCGCTTGGAAAGGTTAACATTGGAATTAAAACAAAATTTAAATAATAAAATTGATGCAATAAATGGTGATGGGCTGAAAGTGAAAAACAAATGAAACAGGAATTAATTGTTTGTGATCGACTACAACACAACAATACTTGTCCATACATTATTTTTTCACACTGTTGAGTATGATTCTTGGATTCAGTTAGTCCCGCTCAGTATCTACAATTATGACAAATCAAATTACCATTTAAACAAAAAGTGCTGTTAACATTCAGAACCTGACTGGATTAAATGTGACTATCATACTAATTTTTGTAGATTTCCAGCATTCACTGCTAGGATTATGGAAACATGGAAAACTTAATCTCAATAATCAGAAATCCAACTCAAAGCCAAAAACAAATGCAAACTTTATCTTTGAAATAACTAAAAGCGCCATTCTGCTGATAACATATGGTATAGCTGCGAAAATCAATCGTCTTCATTGAAAAACAAATGAAACAGAAATTAATTGTTTGTGATCGACTACAACACAACAATGCTTGTCCATACATTATTTTTTCAGATTGTTGTGTATGATTTTTGGATCCAACTCAAAGCCAAAAACAAATGCAAACTTTATCTCTGAAATAACTTTCAGTGCCACAACTTGAATCCAAAATCTACCATCTACCACCACACCCAGAAGAATCGCAGATTTTTGGTCTTCCAATCTGATTTTTTCATTATGATCTGGATACAATATGATTGTAAAAAGAACTAAAACTTTCTATATTCAGAGACTGTCAGAAAGATACACAACAGGTTACGAATTCAAGGGGGTTCACACCACTTTTGTTTTTTATTACAAATGTAATGCAATGATATTTAAATATGTATGATTTGAAACAGAAGAAATTACAAATAAGAGATTACTTTCTCAGAAGTATACATGTTTTTATTTAAACAATAAACTAATATCCTGCTAGGAAATTATATCAAAACTTACTAACAATTGTTATCATACGTAAATAATGTTTGAAAAGGGTTATACACAAAACATGGTATTATATAGCTTGATTTATGAACATACATTATGTACAAAGTCCATACATACATACAATCGACTATTCTATTTCTACAACACTGTTAGGAAATGTTTACTAAAAGTTTTTTTTCCAGAAAATTTCATTTTTAATAATCATCTTGATAGTGATTAGTGATTAGATTGATTAGTTACATGCGTTGCCCGAGCCGACGTAGCAGATATCACACCGGATGCCGTGCCGCCTCCACCGTAGTTTAAGAAAATAGCTTAGCAATTGGTTTAAGCAATAAGTTAAGATCGAACGCAATAATATTCATCGAGTTCTTCTTTAGATTTAATAAACATCTATAATATTATAAAAATAAAATAATTTTTATTCAAGTCGAATCCATCATTGATCCACAGGCTTTTTTTTAACTGTGAAATGAATGAAATATAACAAAATTATTCATAATGAATTTTTCAAGAATTTCTAAATCATCACAGAAACTACATATATTTGACAATTATTTTATTCCAATCCGTCAAACCGCTCAAATGGTTCGTTTCTATAGAATTCATTGTTTGAAAACGAACTACCAACATAAAGATTCGAAAATCCTTTATATTTGTATTAAACAAACAGGAGGTTTGAAGCAAAATAAATTATGGAATATAATCAAACTTTTATTTAAATGAAAGATCAATAAACTGTTAAAAAGTTTAATTTTAACACAAAAATGAATGTTTTTATAACCGACTGTAATAAGGCATTAGATAATTTACACAACAAACTTTTTGATAAGATAAGGTTATATATTGGTTAAGAACGTTAACAAAATTACTCAGCTATGATTCATACAGATTCCCGTTAAAATTTATATGAATCACAAGCACAGGTAGGTATCTAGAAATGTGAAACATTAAGACTATGACAAAAGATAATTACAACCATATAATACGCCAAGCTCAGCAGAAAATTTGCGTGTGGAATATACATGCAAAAATTATTTAAAACCGCATTCATTAAATACAAAATCAATAATAAACAATAGTTTAATATATTTTCAGCCATCAATCGCCTTTTAAACGAATTTACATATAAAATACATGTGAATGTACAATTATATAGTATTTAAACGACTTTATGAACGTTAAACTGCTACATATACCAATATAAGACAAATTTACATTTACTTCAAACGCGTGCAGTGCCATTAGAGTCTATAAAACAATAGCTACATGCAACAGATGGGTGAAGAAACAAAACAATGTTTTGACTTGATCTGCATAAAATATAATATTAATGTTTGTTAAATACTTACTTTCGCTATCCATAGAATTATCCATTAAACATAATGACCCTGATATTAAAAAAGTCACTGTAATTATGTTCGCGAAAGAGTTAAAATCTGATAGTGTGCTCATGTTTTCGGATTTAATTTATTAAATATATTTAATTTTCACTTCCAATACGAACAAAAACAAAAACGAGAGGGTACTGTTTGGTAACCACATTAAATGGACGAATACATTTTTTTTATTTTCAGGCACTGATAATTCTTCCAATCACAAAACATAACTGAAATTATCGTTTAAATACATAAACTTGAACATTTTCTATTTTATTTAAACGCGACGCAATTTTATAAACCACTACATTTGCAAAATACTTAAACGAAACTATAAACACAACAGAGCCATGTACTTGAATACAAAGACTGTTGTAGAGTTAGCTCCCATTACGATTCGCATAGCAAGGCGTGGTCTAATTGCGGGAAATTCAAAACTAGCGTCCAGCATAAATAGTGTATTACAACTTTCATATATTTACATCAGCGTTTCTAAGTTTTATACATATTAATAAAGGATTTAGCAATGCATAAATGTAAAATTTAAAAAAATATATATAAATGTAAACAAATTTAATTTAAAATCATAAATAGTGAGGACTATAACCAAATTTTTAAGTATACATTTAAAGAATAATTTATCCTACTCTTCCAGTAACTTCATCACATAATGCAGCAAGTTCGCTACATTCTTTTATTTTCTGATCCAGGGCATTTGCCAGGGACGAATTTTTTATTTCTAAATGTTTTGCTATTGCTGTCAATTTATGGATTTGTGTTTGATACTTCTCCCGTGCCAAAATCATCTCTTTATTAGACCTATAAATACAAAAATTACGACCACTCAGAAAATTAAGATTTCATACTTACTTTTCAATTTGAGCTTTTGCATGAGCTTTCAAAGACTCATATTTATCTTCATTTTTCTTTATCGTTTCATGTGCTAAAAGCAAACTTTGTTGGAGTGTTTCCTCATTATTTTTGTAACCTTCAATAATAGTCTTACTTCTTTCGTACTTTCTATAAAAACAAGACAATTATGTAATTGTATACATTAAATATTTAAACATACTGGTGTAAATCAGAAAAGCCAATTTCTATAGCAGCTAAATGTTTATTAGCTGTCTCATATTCTCGTTTTAAATTCTCTGTCTCAGATATCCGTTGACTTATTATTTCTTCATATTCATCCATAATTTGCCTTGAATTTTAAATTATTTACATAATTCATATTCAATATTAAACTTACTTGAATCCTTTTTCTTCAGTTGTAAATTTATTTATTTGATCCAAGAGCTTTTCTTCGTGTACTTTCATTTTCTGAACAGTATCTTTTAATTCTTTAATTTCATCTTCTTTCTCTTTCAACAGTTTATTTTCCTGTTCATACTGCATTAATTCAGCGGACGTTTTTATTATAACTTCTTCTTTTTGTCTTAATTGCAATTCTAATGAAGCTCTAACTTGCTGAGATTGATTTAACTGTAGATTTAAGTCTGAAATTTCATTATCTGAAGTTACAACTTGATTGGTTATATCATCCATATTATCTTGCATAAGCTGGTTGTTTAACTGCTAATTCAACTTAAATATGTTGTGGAATTTTATTTCCTTTTGCTGAAAGTCGAATGACAATCGATCACAACCATTTATACTTTTTCTTTATAATCCAGCTACAATATTAATAAAAACGTTAGATTTTATAATTTAATTTAATTTGATCAATTTCCTATTTAAATGTATTTTTTTAATAGCATAACTTTTAAAAACAACATGAGAATATTAATTAATAATACCATACCTTACAGCAAAATGGTTTGCTTGACCTAGGAAATTTTTTAGGTTATAGTAACGATAAGAAATGGGTTGATAAACACAAACACGAATTACAGTTTCTTCCATTTAATTTACGATCCCCATAGATAATATAATTACAGTACACGATGCATCAGAAACTGATAACTGCTTACATACTACACGAACATTAACAGTTCGTAATTATTAATGACATAAGAGTTATATTAGCTTACAAATGATTCCAAACTGATTTTCAATTGTTAAAAAAGAAACAGACGGGTGATGTTTAAAGAAATACCAACGATAAAAATAAATGTAAAAAATGAATGTGACAAAAGAACCAATTCAAAATTTAAAAACACTAATGTGTGTTCAATTTCATTTAAGTAATTTTAGTTCACAAATAATAAATTCAAAAAAAATTGCAAATATTACTTTATGTTATATGGAAAGCTACTAATAATTAATTATGAATGTTCAATTTTAAATTAGTAATCCTAGAGACACCTGTAGATACACACACTTTTGTATATAACTTAAGATGGCACTGCGACGAATACAACAAAGCAGGTTTTGTTTTACATGCTTAACAGATGGCGGTGATGTATGGAAAAATTGTTAAATTATTAATTTAAAAAAAGCTTAATTAAATATTTCCAATATTCGATTGAGAAAAAGCTGTGACTATGACTATTGAGGAAGAAACTCCCCGATTCAACACGAAGATTAATCAATCTACAAAACCCAATAATTAAAATCGCACAATATCCACAAAATAAGAAATATTTCAGTCTTCAGACTTCCTCAGACATTCAACGAACTTCATTTCAAATTTCAACAAATCAATCATTTAATATCAATCATCAAACTATAACCAACATATTAAAATTTTTCATATATGCAAGTTTTTATGCTTGAATCATCACAAGTTCGTTCTTGTGGAATCTAAAAATCTGAAACATTTTGCAAATAAAAATAATTTTGAATATTTATATTTAGAAACATTTATAAGTCAAATTAAATTAAGTGAACTTGTCAATTTTTCTATCCATTATCAGATAACACACAACTACAATATGCTAATCTAGGGATTATGGTGACCTAATTGATGATTCTTTTTCTTGTAATCAACCCAGTTATCTTGACCCAGATTCACTAAATTTTCAACTATAAACAACTAGACATTCAGAGGAATGACAGCAATCCACAATCCACAGTCCACAAATCTGAAACCATATAAGTTTTATAAGAAATATATTTATAAAGAAATTTGAATATAATGTTTCCTTTCGTTATATCTTCCGTTTAATATTTTCTTAAAACTAATGATTTTTATACCATTACATTTGAAATATCCGCTTCATACTTTTCATAAAGCTTTTGGGCTTCAACTTACAATTCTTCTTCATCAGTTTGCAGTTTGGATTTAATGACGAAAAATAAATGTCTACTAAGCCAAGTCCTTTAAATCTATTTTTCATTTCATTTCTTAAAATATCCAGTACACTACTATGACTATAACGGTCGTTTTAAATATTTGAAGTAAATCTGAAATGACATCTAGGGACAATTCATCATACTGCGAAAATTAATTAAATTCTGTTTATAATTAATTAGCATCATCTTACACAAGTGAAAGATTTTGTAACATTTTAAATATTAAGCCAGTAGAATTTTACTTTGAAGTATTAATAATAAGACAAATTCGAATAAATTCATTATCTTTCTCTTGTCGACTTCCTGTTTAATTTTCGAAGTGTGTTATTTTTGCTAAACAATTAAATACCGAAAAGAAAGTTTTCATTTATTGAAGACTAATCTTCTAAAATTTTCCAGATGGGCAATCTACGGCTCTTTAAAGCAATAATACCTTATTAAAAATAGGATCATTCCGTAAAGAGCAAAATTACACATTCTGTCAAGGATACAAATAAAGTTAAAGTCGAACTCGGGATACCTTCGATCACAGAACAAGGATTTTTGCTATTGTTGCAAAAGTACTATTTTATAAAATTTATAATACAGTTTTCTCCAAAAATGTTGTTTAATGAACACAAATTATTTATAATTTAAATTATTATTAATATTTGGTACATTTGTCAACAATCCCATTTAAATGTAAAAAAGTTTGTTATAATTTTTGTATTGTTGTATTTTTTCCATATTTTTCCTAGCGTTAAAAGATACCAAAACACATTTTATATATTTGTGTGTTGCAACAAATATATTTTTATTACATTTCACGTTGTTTTACTTGCTCACGAATAAAAGAGTATAATTACAAGCAAATACAACCAAGGATTCAAAATAATAAAATATATTTTTTTTTTAACAAGCAACCACTAAAGACTTAATGTGTAATAAAAATATATTTTTATTTATTTTAAGCCATTACAATCAAGAATTTAACATTAATCACAACAGAGAAAACATTCAGTTATTATTATTATTATTATTATATACATTCCTATGATATAGAATTCCAATTTAAAAGACTAGATCTTTGACTAGGTCTTTCTCTGTAGTCAGGGCCGTCCTAAGATATTTGGCGCCCGTGGGCTACTCCTCTTTATAAGAAAATATAGGGGAGGGGAACCAATGAAATTTTACAACAGTTTCAAAACTAGAAAAAGTTAATATAATTACCAATAGATAAGGTAACAAATTATTTTTTTACGAAAAATGAGTACGGACCTTTTAAAATTTATAGTTTGATTGGCATGGGTTAGGTTCGTCCATAACTGAAATTATTGAAATTCAAAAGGTCAGTTTTTAAAAGGGTTAGGTTCGCTCCGTAATTGAATTTTAAATTTTATAATTTATGGTTAGTTTGGCATGGGTTAGGTTCGCTCCGTAATTCAAATTATCAAATTATTTAAATTCAAAATTTCAGTTTTTCAGTTTTTAAAAATTTTTAATTTATGGTTGGATTCGCTCCGCAATTGAAATTCAAAGGGTAAAAAAAAAACACAAAGGAAGTATAAAAAGGAGTACAAAAGAAAATACAAAATTCAAGTAACCTATAAGAACAATTCCCGCCCCAAAAGTCTGGCGCTATATTCCATTTAGCTCTGTGGTTAGGTGGCCCTGTCTGTAATATTTTTTCAGCATTTAACGTCTATACAGGTTTACTTAAAAGAACTGGTTTTTCCATTGTAGGTAAACGAGAAAGGTTACAAGATTGCCATATGTGATGTGCAAACTTAGAGCAACAAAGAAAATTAAAACAATGATATTTAATTAAGTGAGAGTCAGTGATTAGCTTTTGAAGCTTTCTACAATATTACATACAAGAAACTTATTTTCTTATTGCAGAACTAATAGATAAATTTATTAGTTTGATTACTAAAAATTGGTGGGTTGGAATAAAGATGAACCGATATATCAAAAGCGGATCCGATTAAAGGTAAGTTTAAACAAATGTTGTTCGACGAATTATTCTCAATTATGTTTAAAAATTTTAAATTAATTCATTGATGCGACAATGAGTTATTATTACGTAAATAATTACCCCATCTAATCGAAATAATCGAAAATTACAATTACAATAAAATATTTTAGTATGAGGCTTGAGATATATGGATAATACTATGTGGATGGTGGAAAAGGAACCAAAACTAAAAGAAGAAAATAAAATTTTTATTTACGAACATTTCCAATTTTTCAAAGTGTTTTCGCACACACTTATAATTATAACAAATACGCTGACATATTGTTGATAATAATGTCTTTGTCGTTACAATGACATTGGGATTCCAGTTACTCGCGTAACATCTGACCGAATATATGGTAATTATATACTTATAATTATAACAAATACGTTGACATATTGTTGATAATAATGTCTTTGTCGTTACAATGACATTGGGATTCCAGTTACTCGCGTAAAATCTGACCGAATATATGGTAATCACGTAGAGCTTTTTCAAAGCCCTTTCTACAATTTAGCTTGTTGTTTGTTAATATTTTATCGATATTAATTTGATTGTGTGAAGTACAAAATTCCAAATATACATTTCCACTGGACTGATAGTTTCCACTAAAAGCTCGGGTTTCGTTCCTGTTGGGATCTTTCGTTGTGCATTTTTATTTTTTCTTTTTGAACTGATTCGTCTATTTTGAAACATTTTATTAAATTTTTGTTGTTTTTTTATGTTTTTATTACATTTAAAATCTTTTATTGGTTGAAATCTCAAAAATGCAAAGATAAATACCATTCAAAGCATTTACAATTTACGACCAAAACAAACAAACAAATGAATTTGTTCGACGAATTAATCTCAATTATGTTTGAAAATTTTGAATTAATTCATTGATACGACAATGAGTTATTATTACGTAATACAGTGCATGTTTTATTAATGTAAACAAATAATTGTCATATGGTAGGTAGATAGCGTTTTTTACACGAAGCCCCTTTGTAAATTTGATATGATAAAAATAATGATAATGAAACAAGGTGGTCGTCATGGTAGCAGTTCTAATGCGAAATATCAAAGTGTATGCACACCGAGCGATACGGTGCAGAATCGTGTTGTAAAATACGAGGGTGTAGAAAGTAAACCACCCTGAACAGAGCAGCTGCAGCGCAGCACGAGGGGCGCGCGCATAACCACCTGGCGATGCGCGCTCCCCCATTCAATTCACTATCGACCGGGTGTCTCGTTTCATTTTCTTGCAATATTAATCGAAATTAGACTCAGTATGAAAAACCGATATAGAAGCAATGTAACTGTTGTTGTTTTGATGTGACGAGGCTTTGCAGTGACGATGTGTGGGGTTGGTGGATGGTTTTTCCATCCAATTTTTAGTGCGCGTTTAGTCAAAGTAGCGTCAGGACGCTCAACGCCGTCGTAAATAAAGTGTTGCGGCGTCCACCAACATTATGAACGTGTGATGTTGTGCATATCCTCGAATCTTAAAACATGTGAGTGAGTGTAGTGAATGTTTTCCATGATGATGGATAATATTGGTAAGATGATTGAACATCAGGCACTGGGTGACCAAGCGGTCGATTCTCCAGACGGGAGTGCGCATGCGGTTAGTGGTAGCATGGAGACACAAACCGGCCGCATGAGGTTGGTCTCGCGCGCCGTGGTCGAGCGAAGACTAGTAAAACAAGAGGAAGCCGATGGCCAATTGTCCGTTATTGTGCAAGCTCAAGAAGAATCACGAGATTCTGAATTACTCAGTCCTGGTAAGCTTTCACCAACATCGGTAAGCGTAGCCAATATGATCGACACGGGAGACTTTCGTACACTTCAACCCGAGCCGACATACCAAACGTTAACATCAGTAAACGGTAGAATGTCTCCACCCGGTTATAGTCCCAGCTCTTCATACGCAACTCTAACACCGCTTCAGCCTTTGCCACCGATATCTACAATGTCAGATAAATTTGCTTATGGCCATGCAAGTAATGTGACGGGGTCATTTACGGTAATGCAAAATAACGGTCTCGGAATTGGTCTTGGTTTAGGGGTAAATGTAAATACGGCGTATACGATGTCAAATATGGGTATGACACCCCCGCACAATTACTCTTCACCAAGCATGGGCATGCAGCAACAACCTAGTCCCATAAGTCCGCAAAGTGCATATAGTCAAAATGGATTGCCTTCACCCCAGAAGAGTATGTCACCTCCTAGTTACGACTCACCTTATGGAACACAACGTGAACTTGTAGGACGTTCGTTACAAAGTCCGCAATTAAGCCCTCCATCTACATCATTAAACTCACCTGGAGGAACTTTGGTTACGAGTTTTAGTGGTGCAACACTTAATGGACTTACTCTTCAACACCATCCACCAACGCTGGTACAAATAGCTGCACCACAACGTGAATGTTCGCCTTCACCACCAGTGTTAAGTCTCCAGCAACAACCTACACAACAATCTCAAACCCAACAACAAAACCAACAACAGTCACAACAACAACAAACAGCACCTCTTCAACAAATACCATCAAAAGGAGCGACACCAAGTACCTTAAGTGTAACAACAATAGCTACAGACGTTGAAGAAATCAACACTAAAGAGTTGGCACAAAGAATAAGCGCGGAACTAAAACGTTATAGTATACCACAAGCCATATTTGCCCAAAGAGTTTTGTGTCGTTCACAAGGAACTTTATCGGATCTACTTAGAAATCCTAAACCGTGGTCCAAACTCAAATCAGGTAGAGAAACATTTCGAAGGATGTGGAAGTGGCTACAAGAACCAGAATTTCAAAGGATGTCTGCTTTACGACTAGCAGGTCAGTAAGCACTTCCATAATGTAAATGACCTTATTAAAAACTTTTAGACGCCTTATTTTGGGTATAATACGAGTTTCCATAACTCCCATATGTTCCCATATATATGAAAGACAAATTCTTATAATTTATAGATATATGATATATTAATGTAAAAATTCACTAGATTAGTAAATTTGTATGTTTATTATTCGTCCCATACTGCCAATTCCTTATTCGTAGACATTACCGACACCGAAACCTTTTAAACATAAGGGAGACATGCATGGAAAAATGAGAAGTACTACATTTATCAAATGTTACAGATGTCCAATTTATAAGGATTCGTTTTGTTAAATATTTTATTTCACTTCAACACGCTTCATTTCTAAATTATTTTCTTTAAAATAAATAAACGAACATAAAATTGTTACTTTTAATACCCATTTCATTAATTATTATTCACTAAATTAAATATTTAGGTAAAATATTATTATTATTTCATTAATATATTTTTTTTGATTATAACGAAATTATTAGAACATAGAAAAATATGTAAATAAATAAAATTGAGGAGTCTCAAAGCTACAACTCGTTTAACTCCTATGTAGGTAAAGTATTGATTTTTACTTGACTGATAATTCTCCCTCTACTGTTACACTAGCATGGGTAGTACTTTTAAAATTTGTTTGTATTAATAGACGTATATACATTTAATAACACGAAATACGCAGAATTTTTTTTTCAAATACTTAAAGATCTGTTTAATATACAAAACAAAATATTTATATTCTACTAAAAAATGATTGGCTAAAGAGTTCTTTAATAAAATATTTAAAAATACTGTTGAATTATTTAAATATGAATGAAATACTGTGTGAAATATTTTACTATACAACTGGAATTTAACAAAATCTTTTATGAATCAACGATAGGTAATTACTGTTCCAAACAATGCAACGTAATAATTTTTGGTTTCAGTTTTCTGAACTTCATTAATTAAAACGTACTAGGTTTATTTAAATACATGATGTGATAATAAAAATTGTTTATTTGAAACTGAACTAGCATTCTTCTTATTCCTAAATGCTGAAATTACATTCATATACCAGTCTTTCCTCAAAGACGTATGACAATTTTCAAAGAATAAAGGGGAGACAAATATAAGCCCATTAAGATATTTTATTTTTATCCAAATCACTTTTGAGTTGTCAACACGTTTTTGACTCGATTTATACTCCAATTAACTATTAATTTACTAATTAGCTAATGTCTTTAACTGTCTGTCTGTATTTTATTACAAAGGCTAATTTGCACTTAGCTATTTAGTGTATTGTATTACGTAGACGTGGAAAGATACGAGAAAATGTTGCAATTATTTCAAGCTTCCTTAATTTGGACCTTTTACTTTATAGTGTCCTTAATTTTGTCAATTTAATACAAATAGAAATCTAATAAATAAATAAGTTAAATTCTGTCTTTATATTTCTGTATTTACATTTCCTTGTTTTCAGAATGTTGGTGAAGCTGATTTATAAACATTGAAATAATGTTGACGGTTATGTTTTTTTTAGAATTGAGTATTAAAATTATTTCCAACCAAAAAAAAATTTGCACGAAGTAGTCATTTATTTTCATACATTGATATGACTTTTATATACAAATAAATAAAATTCAATTAAGTTTGTACACATTACGACGATGACAAATTTCCAAAATTCGTAATAAGCATCTTTGAAATGTATTCTTTTACCTACAATTTTGTTACCTTCACCATTTTTCCAATTGAATTCTTAAATTGTCCATTTTTTCGATCAGTCTATACAAATTTAAAAAAATAACTTCGTACCTTTTTATTGTTGGTTTTTACTTTACAGGATTATGGAATAATACAAATAACAGCACAACAGAATTCTATATACTTTTATGAATAAAAGCACTTATGCCTTTTGAGATATTCAGTAAAAGCTTTCTTGTTTGTTGTATTTCGCTTTTGACGAGCTTTTCTCATTTTAAACACAGATTTTATATTCTCTTAGCAATATTTCTATCATAAAAAAAACAATTAAAAAAATTGTTAAACAACTTAATAATTCTCAAATCAAAAAATAATTTTTATACAATTATAAATTATGAAGGAAATTTCTAAAAATATTTGTTACTTAAATTTTTAATCATAAACCAACTAATTTTTAAGTATGTATATTTCTTCTTCTTCTTAATCTGTAACCTATCTACCCTCCCGTGTGTAAGGTTTTGAGTGGAGTTAAGTTGTCTCTCGCTGGGGTCTTCAAAATTTTCCTCCATTCCTTTGGGTCATACACTATATTTCCTATGTCTTCCCATTTCTTTCCTTTTCTTTCGAAATCTTGTTTTATTCCTTCTTGTCATTTTTTCCTCGTTTTCTTGCTTTCTTTCTGTTTCTTCGTGCATCGAATACCCTTCTTGTTAGTTTTGTGCTATTAATTCGTTTTATGTGTCCAAACCATCCTAATACACCTTCCTCTATGTTGTCATTTATTGATTTCATTTTTAAATTTTCTCTGTGTTCTGTTTCTTATTCTATTTGGTTTGGTTTTATTGTCTATTTTTCTTAAAAATCTCAATAGCTTCTAGTTTATGTTTGTGTTTGTCTGTTATTGTCCATGTCTCTGAGGCGTACGTTATCATAGGGATCATTACTTTTTAGTGTATTTCGAGTTTTACTTCCTTTGGGATTTCTTTTTTTCCTAGAAATTTAATGCTGTTATATGTCCGTCCTCCTTCTATCACGCTTTTTCTAATTTCTTCATCGATCTTCTCTGCGTTATCAATGTTATCATAGATCCCAGGTATTTAAATTTTTGTGTTTATTTCTTTCAAAGTTATGTTGTGTCGTTGTTCGTGTGTTCCTAGTATCATTGTTTCTGTTTCCGTTTGATTTATTTTCATTCTATATAGGGCTCTTCTATACATTTTTAGATTTTCGTTTAGTGTTTTTCATTTTTGCCATATCATCTGCATAGCATGTTTCTGAGATGGTTACTCTTTCCATATTCCGGTACATCACTTCGTATTTTATGACTTTTTTCTTTGCTTCCTTAATGGCTTCGTCTAGTACCAGTAAAGGGCTCAAAATGCATCCTTGTCTCACGCCTCTTATGGTTTTGAAAAATTCCGATTTTTCGTGTCTCGTTCTGACATAATTTACCGTCTTTTTATTCCCTTGATCAAGTCATTTGGGGCCCGTCTATTCTATAAAATTTTCCATATCTTCTCTCCTGACTTGATCGAAGGCTTTCTCTAAGTCAACAAAACAAATACGTACGTTGTTTCCTCCAATCACCGTTACCTGGTGGATAATAAAAATTCCTATCACCCCACGGTTTGACCTAAAATTGGTCCTCAATCAATTTCCATTTGTTTTCTGTAGACAATATTTACCAATCTAAAACAACGGAAATCGCCAAATAAAAAAATCAAAAATTTAATATCAGGAAGTTCTATAATGAAAACTTATTTTTCTATTCACAATATGCAGAATATGAATACATACGAAAGGTCATTTGAAATTCTTTTAATATGAGTGGTCTTAACAAATTATTCAAATACTGATTGGTTCTGAATAATTTATATTAAAATTGTAGAAAATTTCTTTAACATAGTAAACAATAATGTATGATTAAATGTATATTTTATGTGTTGCCTTATCAAAAATTGTTGTATCCATAAGGTTGTTTTTAAGTCGACCGGTTTCGTTGTTTTTAGTGGTTTTTTTTGTTAAAATGTTGACTACTCTCTTGTTTTCATTGCAGACTGCCAGATGCGCAATGTAAACGCGAGGGCAGTCAACTCCAAACGAAGAAAATCGCCCTCCACTTCATGCTTGTGAGTCTATCTGTCTCTCTGTATCGATGTTCGCGACAATTCGATGCATGTACCTCCCAATCCCCCTTTTATGTCACCTAAAACCTAAATCATACCAACGAAGAACGACTATCGAATCTCATATATCAGAATCAATGCATGGTTGAACAATCTGAAGACTACAAGAGCTTCCTTCCTGTATCGATATGGCGCATGAAAATTTAAATATGTTGATGTTTAGGCTATTTAGGACAAAGAAGCAAGCCTACATCAATTTTTGATAGTTTCCTAAATTTAAAAATCAATGTTAAATGAATTGTTGTTGGAACCTTAAACAAATTTAAGAACCGGTCTGGAACGGATATTTTTAAACAGAGACCGTTCTGTTAAAACATTTTTCTTTTAGCATTGTTATTGGTCATATTTTATTATATTTATATTTTATTATTAAATTTTTCTTTCTGTTTACCACAGATTTTTCTTCGTTTCATTTTTCGCAAGATTTTCTTCATCCCACATTAGCCCTCTGAAATCATAAAAAACTCCCCCAACCCATTCATTTAGTATAATATACCTAAGAGTATTCCCCAACTTCAACCGGTCTTTTTATCCTCTTATTTTTTCATATCTATTTTGGTCTAACCTTATACTTTCAACAACAACAACAGTCACTAATTATTTAAAGTATAATAATAAGAAATGCATTTAGGAAATAATTCCAATTAAAAAATCATTTTCTTTTATTCATTATGAGACGTTAGGTTTTACAGTTTGCATATTTCTCTCGCAATGTCCTATCGAAAATTTCATTGTACTGATTCATTACACAATATCTCTGAGGAACGATAATGACGCTTTCTGTTCCATTCCCAATGAAGAGAACTCTATTTCATAATAGTTTACTATAAATTGATGTTGTCAATAACATGTCTAAGTCTGTGGAAGTTTAATTCTATCTATGCTTTCATGTACCATATATTCTCCTTTTATTGATCGATTGTACATTATGTATTATTATTATATATAATATATTATATGAAATATTAATATAACTTTTCATATTAAATTAAGAGATATTTTCCCTAGTAGGTATAATAAATAAATGATGTGGGAATATTTGGTGAGTGTGAAATTTTTTGTTATTTATCTTAATTATTATAAGAAATATTATATGTTTAGGACTTACGTACGTACAACTTTTTCAATTGATGATTTTTAACAAACCTTAACTTGGCGAAAATCAAAGTCCAAATCCAAATCCAAGTGAAAGCTATAATTAAAACCCAGCCAAAGCTGTAGAATACAAATTAAACTGTAAATGACAACCTACATACAAAAGCATAAAATTATATCTGTTAAGTCAAGACAAACCTGTAATTGAAGTCAAATGTCTAATCAACCTCGAGGTACAAATTAAAGTCTAAAATGAGATATTTAGTCTTTTGTTAAAGTGAATATTTAGTCATCAAAATTGAAATATGAATTTCAGACATTTTTATACATAAACAAGAATTTTGAAGACAATTTATATAAAATTTATCTCATGTTTCGACACGAATAAGCCCTACCTACTTACGTTATTCCAATCTTGGTCTTTTGTCAATATATCGATTACTCGTTACTCGCTACTTTAATTATGTCAGTAGCAAATTATGTTTTCATTGAATAAATCAAAGTAAACGTTTGTTTGTTTATTATTATTATTAATTATTACATTTTATACATTAAAAGTAATAGCTTTACTATCTTAATTGCAATTTTCAATTTCAATTATGAAAACGTACGATGAATAAATTCGATATGCAATTGTGTTATATTTTCGATGGAAACCATAAAATCAAATTTCAATTCTCAATTCCCAGTGATATTCAATCGCAATATTATTTGGCGAATCAGCTGCAAATTTGAATTAAAATTGATTATAAAAAATTCTTATATTAAGTTAAATCTAATTGATTTTGGTTTATCGATGAGTTTACTCATCATTATCATTGGTGTCAAATCCTTACAACTAAAAATAAACGGAATAATCTTCATAGGAAAACGCTTCAATTTTTGTCAATGCATTTTTCTAATTAGATTTGATACAATTCGATTTGATACACACGTTTGACTTGCATTTCTTTTGGTCAAATAGCCGGACAATTCATGATGTTGCGGCACCCACCGATTGGTGGAGTCGCACATCAGTAACATTGTATTTTTCATTTAATTTATTATTTATTTCTTCTTCAGAAAAGTTGTGAATTTTTGCCACCGTATAATAGTTTTCTCAGAATTCAAATAACGGATGCAAATTAAATTATTTGATTCTTGCATAATTGACAACTGACTAGTATATTCAAAATGCTGGTAAAATCAAAAATATTTTGTACAACATGAAGAATAGACTCATAAGCTTGGTGAGTACCTCACCGTATTACAATTATTTAATAACTGTATATAAATTTCAAGAAAATAATTCAAGCATGTGATTTATACAAAGATCCATTTCCCTTGACTGTAGTTCTAGTAGTTTAATTAGATTTTTATTTAGTTTTTGGATTATTAAAAAAATACAAATTTTTTTACAAATTAATGCATTTGTAAAAAGTAAGATAAATAGTAAAATAGAAAAATGTAAACAGTGTGTATCCGATATTTTAGTATATTTTTTCTATTTTTTTAGTACCTTACACATTCCCCTACACGAATATTTCTGAAAATCTCTCCAATCTTCTTGGATTAAAATCTTCTTAAATACGTAACTTTTTGGAGTCTACAATTCCCGATATTCTTTTGGGAATTTGTGTTCTTTTAGCTTCAATTATAGCCTCTTGGTTTCTCTAATAATAATCTTCTTCCAGCATCCCAACTTCAGACGACAAACGAACCAATTCACAATGGGGAGAGAGATTTGCCATTCCTGGATTACTCCTTAAGTAAGTTTTTTTAAGTTCTTTCTTCTTCTTGAAATTGGTTTCTCTTCTTTTATAAACATATGTTCCTAACCTGTTTCCTTTATTCCCTATCCTTAATTTTTAAAATTATACAAATCCCAAATGGCAATAATACATGATTTCAGACACTCATTTTAATTTCTTTAAATATGTCAAAATAAGCAAAATTTGTCACAATTGCAATTCTATAAAGTTTCTTTATAAAACATAATAAATCAGTTAAGGGAAGTTAATAATTTACAAATGCAACAATTTTTGTTTTTAATTAAATTTAAATAATAATTTTATGTATAAATAAACATTCATTTGACATGTTATTGTTCGTAAATTGTATACAAGTGTGAAATGAGTCAAAACAAAAAATAATTAATTAATTTAATTCAAATAAATAATTCACTTATCACCAGCATTAAAGTTTTTTAATATGCAAGAAACTTATCCAATAATTACTCATAAAATCAATTATAAATATTGTAGGAAATTGCGGAGAAATTATTTTTTGAATAAATGCTTAAGGGTCTCATTAAAATAAATAAAACTATGAATTTGTGATAATTTATTTATATTTAGTTTTAATTAAAATTTATGATGTACACTACATATTACTTAAATCGATTATTTAATAATATGTTTGTTTAATTTGCAGCTGCGCAGATACCACAACGAGGCAGTGAGTATTTATTTTATTCACTAATCGTTTTAACCACATAATCCAAAATTGTTGTGTATGCAGTTTGCTAAGCAAATTAATTTAATGCAAAATTTACAACATTTCGTATATTTTTCTAGGTTGCAAGAGGAAAGAAGACAATTCGAACCAATCAGATCAAATTCCTACCCCCAAGAAACCTCGGTTAGTTTTTACAGACCTCCAGCGTCGTACTCTACAAGCTATTTTTAAGGTAAATATCATTTTTTGAAAGATTTTCTTCTCTACATCTTTCTTCCATTTTCCAGAGATGTCAATAATGTTGATATCACAATAGTTAAAACTTGTTTGTGTTTTATATTAATTTGTAGTTTTTTCAATTTTAGGAAACAAAAAGGCCATCAAAAGAAATGCAAGTAACGATTGCGAGACAACTTGGTTTAGAACCTACGACGGTCGGGAATTTCTTCATGAATGCTCGAAGGAGATCAATGGATAAATGGAAAGACGAAGATCCAAAAAGTGCATCTGCAACAATACTACACCAACAGATGTCACCCGGTATGGAACATGATGACACAGAACATGATGTAGATTTAGACAATGATGTGGAAGAAGATGACGTGTTGTGACATGCATTCCGTGATCGCCATTTATTAATGCTGTGAACACTATAACTTAGTGTCGGCGTTCCTAGTTCTAGATTAGTGTAAACCCACCGACTATAAAAATATGTATTTGACCTAATTAGACTATTAATTTAATTTAATTTCCACTTCGGTTAATATAATTCTCATTAAAAATTCGTAATTAATGCCAAAATATTAAAGATGCCCTAAAACAGTCAAGACAACAAAACACATGTTATGAATAGTGCTGTCTTATAGAGAGCAGTGATGTCACAACAACAAGTTACGACTAAACAAACCAAAAATACGCCCAAATATTTACTAGTCAATAACATTTCTTTATAACTTGACAAAAAGTTTTGTCTTGTCTTGACTTTTATTATCACCACAAACTTTACGTATTTGGACAAATATTTAACTGTGAAATTTTGCGCTTCAAAGTGTTTTTTGTTTCATAATAATAATACAATATCCCTCCAGGATAGGAAGAAATGGAGGGACATTGTAAAAAGCATTCACTAAGCGATTGAGACTGATCCACCCAAAACACGGATCTAGAAAGTGTCAAGCGGGTTAGTTCCACAACAATAGAATCAAACGGGGTGGAAGAACAATTTAAAGTATAAAATGTAATTTTCAAAAGAATTTATTTGAATTCTTGATTATAACTAAAATGAGAGTTATATTAATTTATTATTTATAAAAATACGAAATTGAACATTCCTTTGTAAATCTGTAAAATACACTTGTGATACTATCAGGTTTCATGAAATTAGTCATTAGCATTATTATGTAAAAATTCCATACAATGGTTGTATATATAGTATATACTTATTTTAATTTATTATATATTTATTATTGTAGTTTGTAATTTAATATTTAGATGACGTTTAAGTTTTATTGTTGACAGGGTGTAACATTTATACATTTTGTTATGTAAATACGTTTTTTAGACTACAAAAAATTTAAAAAATAACGACAAAACAAATTGAGTAATGACAATAAAGAATATGCACTAAAGTTTGAAAATCAAATTCATTTTAAAATATATTTAAATGCAACAGTAAAAAAAATATCAACCAATGTTATATACATTTTGTAAGTTATATAAGATTTTGTATTAAATGTTTTTGTATAAAATTATATCGAAAGTAATTTAAAAAAAGTTCTTTATTGCCAATAGAAAAGGTAGATGTTAATGTGTCACCCTGTAATTTTTATTTTCTTGTTTTTAGCTGTGACTCTGATGTATGTTGATTCATAGGTCAAATACAAAGAATAAACATTTCTACACAAAAAAAAATCGGATATCAAAATATATTTTAGTATGTCTAAAGTTTCTATTTTAGCACAAATCCATTTGTAAATTAAAACTAGGATATTAATGAACGTTTTTATTTTTCATTTTTTTTGTGTAGAAAAATTTGTTCTTAGTCGGGGGGGTGATTTGGCAGTGCCCATGGAGCACCTAGTCTACGTACCAAAATAAATCGTTTTATCTTATTTCATGTACTATATTTAATGTAAAGTATTTTTGTTTCTTTTTTGAAAAGAATAGAATAAATTATTTTCGAACAAAGGAAAGTAAAAAATAATAACAATAATATTAGTAGTAGTACAAACTATGACCTGTACTTTTGTTTTTATTTTGTTTAATATAACTTTTTTTAGTTTATAAGTGTTTGTTTTTTAGACAATTTCAAACAATGACCAAAGTTGTTATTATTTTTTTCTTGGAAAAGTTGTATCTCTGAAATATGACATAAATATGTACATAATACAAAAATAAAGATATTTATATTGTATTAACAATAATGTGAAATATCAGGAAACACTTTTGCTACTAAATTGGTCTTTGTGGCCGACCGTTTTTATATGTTGGGGCAAAATTTCTATGCTTTCTTTAAAATTAAAAATAGCTTATAGGAATACAAATACAATAGTTATGTTAAATCAGTATCAATGTACGATTATTTATAGACAAGATTAACCTGGTGACAACTTTGGGGTCACAAAATGCCTTAATATCATGTAGAAAATTGTTTAAGTCTAGTCAGCACTGTCTTTCTGTAATAGTTAATTTCTAGTCATTTTATATCGTATTTAGTTAGAAACCGTATGGTATCTGGAAATGCAATGCTAGACCAGAAACCAATAATGTTCACCCACATGACAGATAATACTCTAGTCAGTCGGCACTGCAGCCAGATCTTATAGCACGATCGGACTTATCCAAACAGGGTATAATAGATCTGTGCACTAAACGATAGATCTTTGGTAATCAACCTTAATACTGCCGACTGTCATTAACGCGGGTTGCTGTGCGTTTGTTTTGTAAATTGTGCAATTCCACTAATTAGATTGATACAGCACCCGCTAATTGTGTGTACTATAATGTTTTGCACGACGTTGCACCTTATTTAATTTATCATCTAAAGGGTTGTCAGAGGGGATATCTGAGAATGTTGGATAACAAACCTTATGTATTGTATAAATAAGTTTCCTCATTACCCATCAATTGGTCACAACCCAATATAAGTTTTAGTGCAATAGTAAGACGTGTAAAAAAAAATGGCAATATCATATCCCAACAGAGTGTATTCATGAATATCATGAAACTACACAATTCTGTAGAAAATAGCATTGATTAAAGAAATATTTAAAATAATTTGTAGTTTTTTATTTTACGTCTTATTTATATAATTATAAAAACACCTGATCACAATTCTAACATATCTTTTAAAATCGGATAAAAAAGTTATTGTTTAAACAATTCGAAATTTATTCCTAAAAACCGGTTTCTGATAACTGATAACACACAAACTTATATGAATAAAGAATTATTGAAATAATTAATCTAATAAGTAGAGCTGACAAATTTTACAAACGATGTAGTATGTACATACCTTAATTATTTTACGGAGCCAGCGGCGGATCTAGGCTTTTTAAGTTTATGTAGATTGGGAGTGAAATAAATTGGATTTGTGTCAAATTAAATTGGGTTGAAAATCTGATGAGATATAATTTGTCTTCTTAAGACATAAGGATTATAAGTATCGGATTTTTCGTTTCTTCAAAACCTACCGTTGTGCAACGATTCCCATATTTCATCAGTCGCTTACGTCCGAGTGACAACTCGCTTGCTCGATCAAAACACCAAATTCCTAATTGACACCTCCAGCCTAACTTAAGACCTTGCGATCTCTAAAATTTTTGAGGAAAATTCTTTTAAAATTTAATGAAATTCTCGTCATGTATGGAGATGATTACGGTGAATTAAATAACGAACGTCGCAACAACATAACACGTCTGACTCGCTAGCTACATTCAAACCCTTATTTTTTAAGTGTTTTACATTTTTGACGAGAGATTCAGCCGAATGGAACTTTTCCGCAAAAAATGGCCTTGTAATTTATAACAACATTGTCAGATTGATGTTTGAATCGATTTTGAATAAAATCCGTGAGTTGACCGTAAACAGCGAATATTTAGGATGAAAAGTTTTAATTAAAATCTCCCGAATTTCCTATTTTTAGAATAATTTCAATAAAAAATTACTTGTTGCCCTCTCAATTTTCATAACTGTTTAATTATAATTTAATATAATCATATACATAATCATAATCATATACATCGCATTGAATCTCACTGTAATATAGCTTAATAGCGGGCCACCAGCATTTTGGGGCGGCAATTGTTCTTATATTTGAATTTTGTATTTTCTTTTGTACTCCTTTTTATACATCTTTTGTACACTCTTTTTTGCCTATTGAATTTCAATTGCGGAGCGAACCCAATCAAAAATTTAAAATTTTTAAAAACTGATAATTTGAATTTCAATAATTTGATTATTTGAATTACGGAGCGAACGCAACCCATGCCAATCCAACTATAAATTTTAAAAACTGACTTTTTGAATTTCAATAATTTCAATTTACGGAGCGAACCCAACCAATACAACAACCTTTTTCCATCCATCCATACTCCTTTTTCATAAAAAATAATTGCTCACCTTATTTATTGGTAATTCAATTAACTTTTTCTAGTTCTGAAATTTTGTAAAAACTTCACTGAAATTCAAAGTATCAGTTTTTAAAAATTTGAAAATTTTTAAAAACTGATACTTTGAATTTCAATAATTTGATTATTTGAATTACGGAGCGAACGCAACCCATGCCAATCCAACTATAAATTTTAAAAACTGACTTTTTGAATTTCAATAATTTCAATTTACGGAGCGAACCCAACTAATACAACAACCTTTTTCCATCCATCCATACTCCTTTTTCATAAAAAATAATTGGTCATCTTATTTATTGGTAATTCAATTAACTTTTTCTAGTTCTGAAATTTTGTAAAACTTCACTGGTCACCCCTCCCGTATATTTTCTTATGAAGAGGAGCGCATTATTGTTAGTAACCCATGGGCGCCAAATATCTTAGGACGACCCTGCTTAATAGTAGAGTGTAATCGTCTTGCTTGTTTTCTCGACATACACTTAAAGTTTGTTATATTCAGAAACAATATTTTTAGTAATAGTTCTGCCCCCCCCTGCAATAATATCGTGACTGCTAGGGTGTCGGGACCCATAGTTTGAAAAACACTGGTCTAAACCATGTCTACATTAATCGAACATGAAAAAATTTTCAGACGTTGAAAGAAAACGGGATAAAATGAAAAATATGTTTTTGGGATTATGTTGATTTTATATTTGCAATTTTTTCTTCCATCGATTACTAATTTTGTCAATATTCATGCCCTTTTTCCTCCTTTTTACTCGCAGCATATGTTATGTCTTTATGACATTTTTGGGCTCCCTTGTTATATGATAATTATCAAATATGCTGAATGTCAACGATCAGAAATAATTTTTTGAAAATCACAAATCACAAGTATTACATATTATAATTTTACATTTACATTTTGGCAATTATTAAAATGCTTGAATATTCTATGTACATTTGGATAGGATTCTTGCATACCTACCCTTTTATGTACATTTTATATAAATAAAGCTAATATATATTTTACTTACGATTAATTCATGATTATTTCAATCGTTTTAGATAAATGAAGGTCACGTTCAAATCCTTAAGAAGATCAATATAAATATGGTGAATTGGGGTTCCCCAGTAACTGGTGCTTTCTGTTTAATCTGAATTTGACAAAACCGAAACTGTAAGGTTGTTCATTGAAGCTACTATTAACTAGAGGGCACCACAGTGCGTTGGCGTCACATTCAATTACCCAAATTACCCACATAAAATTCTAAAATTATTTATCAATCAACAAATATTGTATCAAAGAAATTATAAGTATAGCTAGATTTATTTTATCGAGGTTTTTATTACAATTGGGACAAATGAAATCTCGTTTGTGGGGTTTTTGTTAATTTGTTTCTAACCAAATAGGTAAGTCATCAACATAAAGTCTAACGTGTTGTTTTTTTAAGCCTGGAAAGTACAATATTTTATTACTAGGTGTATATGTAAAGTAATGGATTTCTATTTGGTTTATAATTAAATAAATGTTACCTTATCTTAACCATATGTGATTAAGACACACATCATTGATGAAGATGAGGAAAAGCATAGGTCCTAGATTGCTGCCCTGCGGGACACCAGAGGAGGGTGAAAATTGATCTGACTGATGACCTGCGTAAATTAAGTACTGTTTCCTGTCTCTTAAGTAGAGTTTGAATAAAGATAAATTCGTAGAAAAGCCGATTGCATCAAGTTTCAACAGGAGAATGCAATGGTCGATACGATCAAAAGCTTTGGAAAAATCGGTGTAGATAACCACCTGCTCGTTATTATCCAGATTTTCCGATATATACTGGGTTAAGGTCGTCAGATTTGATTTGATCTCTAATTTGAGGAAAGCAATTAGAATAGAGACACATTTCAAACACTTATAGCTATGGGCCGATAGTTTTCAACTGATGCTACATCACCTTTTTTAAATCCAGATATCACCCTGGTTACCTTCCAGCAAGTTGGAAAAGTTGATTTATTTAAATCGTTATTGTTTTTGAGATCAGGAATCCAAAGTTAAATAAAAGCCGAACAATTAATTAATTAATGTAAAGAGTTTCAAAACTGTTTGCACTATTTGGAGCATTAAAAATATAAAACTAATATTGGGAATGAGGATCGACTGTGTTTTAAAAATAGCATAGAAATCGGTTTGAACCTGATAAATTATTTATGTGTGGATTTGAATGTCATTACGACCTTTTTACCAGGTGAATAATTAAAATGTAGATTTTTTAAAAAATTTAAGTTGTTCTAAACTTTTAGTGTATTTTGTATATATGTAGCAATCGATAATATGAGAGCGTGCGCCTTGTATATATAAGCGATGCGTCGCCGTCGGTTGTTATGTCGTCGCAAATCGACGGTGTTCGATTTTGGTCGGATGGTAACCCAGCCGCCTCACTGGCGCAGTGACCGAGCGCCAATATGGTTGCATGCGCGCTTGAAATAGTTCCGCTCCCGCGTCAGTAGTGTTGATTATGTTGATGTATAACAACAAACCCGTGCGGGAGACCGAAAAGTGCAAACGAGTGTGATGTTGTCAGGTTGAGTGCGAACATTCCGCCTCATAGCATGGCCTCGGTCGCCGCTTGGCTGCCATTTGCCCGGGCGGCGGCCATCGGTTGGGTACCAATAGCCACCCATCCGCTCCCACCGCCCCCAATTCCCAAGGATCGTCGTAAAGCAGATGATGAGAAACTTTTGATCAACGTGTCTGGACGTAGATTTGAAACTTGGAGGAACACTTTGGAAAAATATCCAGATACGTTATTGGGATCAAATGAGAGGGAATTTTTCTATGATGAAGAATGTAAAGAATATTTTTTTGATCGTGATCCGGACATATTCCGCCACATCTTAAACTATTACCGCACTGGCAAATTACATTATCCTAAACACGAGTGTCTGACTAGTTATGATGAAGAATTGGCATTTTTTGGTATACTACCTGATGTTATTGGTGACTGTTGTTATGAAGACTATCGTGACAGAAAACGTGAAAATGCAGAACGGCTCATGGATGATAAATTATCCGAAAATGGTGACCAAAATTTACAACAACTTACCAACATCCGCCAGAAAATGTGGCGAGCTTTTGAAAACCCACACACATCAACAGCAGCTTTAGTGTTTTACTACGTAACTGGTTTCTTTATTGCCGTATCGGTAATGGCAAATGTTGTTGAAACTGTTCCTTGTGGAATCAGGCCAGGACGTGCTGGTCCACTCCCTTGTGGTGAACGTTATAAGATAGTTTTCTTTTGTTTGGACACCGCGTGCGTGATGATTTTCACAGCTGAATATTTATTGCGGTTATTCGCAGCCCCTAATCGTTACAAGTTCGTGCGTAGCGTAATGAGTATCATAGACGTGGTGGCTATTATGCCATATTATATAGGGCTTGGTATCACGGACAATGACGATGTGTCAGGTGCGTTTGTAACTCTTCGAGTGTTTCGCGTGTTCAGAATCTTTAAATTTTCGAGACACTCCCAAGGACTTCGCATCCTCGGATATACATTAAAGTCTTGCGCTTCCGAACTTGGCTTCCTCGTATTTTCTCTTGCTATGGCAATTATTATTTTTGCAACTGTTATGTTCTACGCTGAAAAGAATGTTCCTGGTACACCATTTACGTCTATTCCTGCAGCCTTTTGGTACACCATTGTAACAATGACCACACTTGGGTAAGACACACAAATAATATTGTACATGTATTTATTTATATTTTTTATTTCAGATACGGTGATATGGTACCAGGTACAATTGCAGGAAAAATTGTTGGTGGGGTATGTTCACTAAGTGGTGTACTCGTAATTGCTTTACCAGTACCCGTTATAGTGTCAAATTTCAGTAGAATATATCATCAAAATCAAAGAGCAGATAAAAGAAAAGCTCAAAGGGTAAGTACTATGCTTTATAACGCAAAATACGTTTTGTGTATTCACTGAATAATAAGGTATGACAAAATCTTACATTATACCAGAAGCCCAATACCCCAACCCCAATAACTTTTCACAAAATAAAAACAAAAAATTGTTGTTTGGTTTCACTATATTTATTGTAATTGCTACAACAATTGTTTCGCCACACAGTGGCTTCATCAGGTAGATGAATGTACACAAATATGTAAAGAGAGATATCACTTATATATATGCCAATGTGAAATAGTAAGGAGGGGGTGGGGGTTGGGTTACAATTAGCCATTATGAAAAGTAATATTCAATAAGGGCGAATTGCTAACCTCTGTCTGATCGTTAAGTAAATTACCTAAATTGTTATTTTTATTAATTTCGAAACTTTCCAGCAAATTAAGTTTCCTACTCTTGTTCTGTACATGAAGTATCTTAAAATTAGGATTAAATGTATGATTATTTTCTAGTAGGTGGTTGGCGTAAGTAGAATTATTATTACTTAAACGAAAACTGCGATGGTGTTCTTTTATTCGTTCTTCAAAGGATCTCCCTGTTTGTCCGACGTGTACTCCCGGACATTCATTACAAGTTAACATATACACTCCTGAGTTTGACTTTTTCTCTATTTTATCTTTATTGTTTTTAATATATTGCCCTAGTGAGTAATTAGTTTTAAATGATATCTTAATGTTGTTATTAATTTTTTGGAGAGCTTTTTTTGTTTTTATTTAGTGTGTACCGATGTAAGTAAGG
>JAFFZR010027494.1:0-34942 GCA_018397195.1 Lethrus apterus | reverse complement strand
TTTTTTTTTACGAAAATAATATAATGACTTCAAATCACCACATGAACTTTACTTAAAATTATGTTTACAGCTGTGGTATTAAAATTATATAACTGGGGCAAGCTGCGACAACTTTTATTATCAAATTGAGGCGTACATAATAGCTTCAATAGAAATTTTATTTAAATTGAATTAAGTGATGGATATTTAATACTACATTTGTGGATCATTATACAAGATGTCTAGATAGTCAAAGTGTCGAGTAACTGTGATTTAAAATTTTTGTTTTTCTCTAGCAGGAGACTGGACTTAAATTTGCAGAAAATTCTTAAACATCATGACGAAGAAACGCTGAGCAAGAAAGCGAACCACTTGGTACTTGCTTCTTAAGCAATGTATACAAGATCGATTGTTTTTTCATCTTGGTTACTGCATTTATCAGGGATGGAATCAACAATTTTCAGATTTTTTGATTTGTAGTCAAGGACCAAGAAAGTTAAGGTAAATTTCATTAACAAAATATTTTTAACAGATCGCTACCGAAGCGCCTTATACAGATGTGTCGGAAATAAATCTTATTAGTGTCAAATTCTTGGTTGATAGAATACTTATATATTTTTTTTTCTTTCTTGAGCGTGAACAGTTTTTTTTAATTTGGTTGCACGCTCAAGAAAGAAAAAAAAAAAAAAGAAATAAATCTTGAAAATGTTATAGGTTATAACTGACCGGAGCATAAAATCTTCTCTCAGGCTCCATAAAAAATGCGTCTTTCCGGTATAGCAGAACTGCTTGTGCCTTATCGATGCCCTATGCCTTTTGACAGATTCAGTATTACCAACTTTGTGATTTTGTATTCAAAGAGCTGGGTTAATCTGTCGGAAGTTTAAAATATATTTAAAAAATATAGTTTAAATACCAACCTTGACTTGTGATTCTGTCATTCCTAACGCGTAAGCCAACTTCGCTCGCTCTGGACCTGCCAAATACTTGGTTTGTTCAAATGTTTTTTCTAAAGCGAAAATCTGTTGTCCTGAGAATGTAGGCCTCGTGTGTTTCTTCTTTGCATCTTTATCAGGACCAACTCCGCCCATAGCATTTTGATTCACTGCAACAAATGCCACTACTTTTACGTAAAAAATACTCAGTGAAAAAATTGGTATGATGTATTATGAAATTTAATATTTATAAATATATTTAAAAATCAATTGATTAAAAAAATTAAATAAATAAGAAAAAATAATTTCGTTTTTTTACATGTAATAAACTATGTAAGTAAAAAGAATCCTAATTATCATTTGGAAATTGTTCATGGGAAATATAGAACCCATTTTAACGCAGCAATTGGTTTTTTATTGTTTGGATTACGGAAAATCCTCGATGACAAAATGTTTTATCATTCCTATGTTGAGGGAAAATATATTCACCATCATATTATGTTCAGCGAGGATTTTCCACAAATGCTTTTATTGTCTTTTTTGTATCTTTACACACGCAATAGAAACAAAATTGAAATGTATCATTATTGTTTAACTTATTCAACAAATTGAATTTTATGTTTGATTATTATTTATTATTATTAATATTTCATTCAGTAAATACATTTGTCAGTTTTGTAAAAATATATAAAATCAATTTTAAACATAACATAAAAATGATTTAAAAATTATTTTTCTTTTGAAAGCTTTTCACGGTAATAAATATTCTGGTCTGATGTCTGAAGTATTTGCGTTGAATAAAGCACAAGTTTTCTACAAACCTAGGGAAAACATCCAGGGAACACGAATGTGAGGTGAATGTTCAATTTACGAAATCTGTACCTTAGGAGAATTTCTTCATTTCAACAGCAAGCCGCGTATAAAAAGCGCGTGTTTTTCGAATCCTTTCCTTTATTTATTAATCGTAGATTTAAAAATGTTTGATTAAAAATATTTAAAATTGGAAAATTAATACATATATTTATTGGACATTTATTCAACTTTATAATTTTTATGTCTTCATTCAAAAACGTTAATTTAAAACTGCATCACATAACAGAAAAGGAGGTTTCGTCTTAAATTTTAACACATTTTTGATATATTTTTGTATTAATAAAAATCAAAAATTTTAATCTTAAATTTACGAGAAAATTATTTAATTTAAGAATAGACAAACACTAAACAATTTTACTTAGTTCATTTATCAATAAATTATCAGATAACGTTTCTTATGAAATAAATTTGTATGTAAATCAAGGAATTGCATTTAAATTATTTTTGAATTTCAAAGATTGTTGGTATAGAAAATGCAGTTAATCCATAAATAATCAAAGCCACCATATTTTGACAAAAATAATTACGTTGGAAAGGGTGCTTGTATTTAGTTCGTTATAATTAAACTTTTCAGTCGATTGTAGGAGGGTGGTGATTTTTTTTCTTCAATGATTCTCCCATAATTTCTTTTTGCGCCAAATAAGAAATTAAAAAAATATATATATATAATAAAAAATACTAGATAATAAAATTTGTAAGTAAATAATAAGTAATAAGTACTATTAAACTAATTTTTGTATAAAAATTTATGAAGGAACATTTGTATTGAAATATAAGATATTTAAGTTAAAAATGTGTATTATTTATGAAACGAAAACAATAAAGAATGAAATATGAGTGATAAAAATATGTTACCGTTGAAAGAAACTGATGCAAAACAGGTTATATTATAGTTGAACAGCATCCGATACTTTTATATCTCAAAGATTCCACAGTGAAGAGGCCAGATGTCTATATAATAATCTATATATGCTGACAATGCAGGATGTAGCGTTATATGGATCTCGCGGGACATATAAGCTCGGAACAAATTCAATAATGTATCTATAACCCAGAACATCTTACAGTGCTATATCCACGTTGGAAACGACATATCCTACCGATCCAAAAACTATGAACAGGTCTGTTTAAATAAATCGGATCGATGACTATTCAGGTCCCGAATATGTATGTAATTGAATTGTTGTATTTTATGAGAAGGTATAATCTAGAAATTATTCATAGGTACAGCGGAATGCCGAACATGAACCAAATATGGTTTCGCTGAATTCGGCATCAAGCTTGTCGAAATTTGCAGATAACAAGCCTTGTAAGTGAGTGTAACCATTTAAATAAGAGAGATAGCGTCATACTAAAGTGGATAATCTCTTGATCCTGTTATCTAGAGATATAATTATTCTAACAGGGTGTCTTGCTTAAAACAGCTTGCTCGATCGCGGTGGCGGCTGCGCCCGCTCGCGCCCTAACCCCGTTGCTAGGTAACCGCCTCTAGCGACCGCAGAAATACTGCTACAATGTAGGATGCTTGTATTACACGACACGCACAACACTTCGCACGATAGCGAAGATGGATTGGCTTGATAACAATCTCCCTTCTCGACGCTCTCATTTACATTTGCAACTCTTTTCATGTTAAATTCATCCATGTTCAAATCACACATCTTTTAGATTACTTACTTGTCCCCTTTTATCACCAACTTCATCATCATTTACCATTATATATAATCCTTTTATATTTTACACTAAATTTGTAACAAATTTCTTACTTAATAAATGTACCAAAATGTATCCAAAACATATGAATGGAATGGGTAAACAGTTGAGAGGCATTAAAATTAAGATTACTCAGAGCATCATGTCTACTTCACAAAACAAAAACAATTAGTTCATTTTACTTGTTTACATTTCTTATTGCCAAATTACAGAACCTGTAAACTGTGTGGAAACATTGGATGGCGTAGTGGGATCAGCGAAAGAAGAAAGAGTGTGGAAGTACCGAGGCTTGTGAGCGGAGCAATGTATAATGTAATACAATATAAAATGTAGACATAAATAAGAGGGTCTCGGGTATTGCCGTGGTTTACAGTTTACGCTTGACGTTTCGCTGATCGTACTGTCAGCTTCTTCCGAAAATTTCTAAATAATGAAGAAGAGCAACCACTTTAACCGAGAAGACGGATACAGACTTAGCAACATATGGAAATTGACACTACGAGAAAAAGAAAAACAACAATAACGAAGTAATCAGGAAACGACATACGGTTAACAGAACCGAAACACACACGGATCAGCGAAGCGACACAAACATGGGGTGGAGAAGCAGAAGACAACAACACCAGTCTTTAGAAATCTTCTGAAGAAGCTGACAGCACGATGAGCGAAACGTCAAGTGTAAACTACAACGGCAATATCCGAAATTTCTACTACGGACAACGGCCGTGAAAGCCTGCATTCTAATAATCTGTAAAAAGATAAAATAAGTAAATTTTTAAATATTTATAGGAATAGTAATTCTACTTGGTTTTGAAATTTTCAGAAGATAGGAAAACTCAACTTTTAGGTTACATAATAATAAAGATAAAGAATAGAAAAGAAAATGTAAATGTGGGTTTAAAAAATTTAAACGCTAAATATAAATTAACACGAATTTTGAAATGGTTAATAAATGTTAATAAACAGAAACAATGAAGTAATAAAATGTATTAAATGAAATAGACAATCATCATCATGTTGAGGGGTGTGTGTGTATATTGAAAGTAAACCCCTAAAATATCACCGGGTGCGAACAGTCGTAAAAGAAGTGGATAGTAGCCGGACAGACCGTTAACTTTAGTAACGACGATCAAGTAATTTACTGCTATAGTCTTCAATTAGCGAACTTGGTTGTTATTATACTATATCCTACATAGAGCTATCATTTTAGCTATACTGAGCATGAGGCTGTTTATTACTTTCAAGACAATGTACACTAACTCCATCTTTATATAATTCACCTTTTGAAACTTTATCAAATTTATTCATTTTATTTAAGATTATTTAATTATTATATTTAATTAAGATTATTTCGTCGAGTTATTGACAATAATAGGTGAGTTCTGCAATACTGTTTTTCTTTGAGATTATTATGTAAAGAAAATTTTTCCTGTTATTAATTCCCTGTAAAAAATATGAAATAATGTTAAATCATATAAATGTTATTCATATCCATTTTATATATATTTGTACATTTAAATCAATAATAATTTATATATATAAATTGAAAGATTGAATGCATGGTTTAAAATATGTAATGATTTAACTGGTATTTAATACGATAATAATAAATAAACATTAAAATGGTATTTATTACAATGAATTAGCACGAAAAAAACAATTAAACTGCAGATAGAAAAATCTATAAATCTAGATATTTGATGTATATTTTTATCCGCTGTTGTTATAATGCTCAAAATATGACATATCGTGTAAAATAAATAAAGCAAATAAAGAATAAAATTAAGCAGTAAAATTAATATGTATACATACAGTTTATAATGTTATCAAAAATATTACTGCGGAGGTAATAAAAGAGATATTCCATACGAAATTAATGTTATCGTACGCCGTCATATGTTCAGATTATAGAAATTATATTTGCTTCTATCTTCAAGTACAATATTCATTTGTATCGTATAATTATTTATTATTCATATGCACATTGTTTTATTATCAATTATCCATATATTAAAAATTAAGATTTTTAATTGTTTAATGTTACATCAAATTTATAATCAAAGTGTATTTTGATGGAAAACGTTAACAAAAAATATACTAATAATAGAAGGTACGATACACTTTAATTAATGTCAGTGAGTAATTCATTTTTCTTTTTAATAAGAAATTAATTTGAAATTTGCTACAAATGTTTATTTTACTTTTATTTATGTTTTTAATACACAATAAATTTTAACAACGAAAATTGAAATTTAATAATAAATAATTAAACTTAAAAAAAATTTATAGTCATATATTTTTTTATAATGAATAGATAAGAAGATCCTGGGGAGTATGGATCCCCATACTGTGGAGTATGAATCGATTCTGTAGGTTGGCTTGAGGACTAATGGGGAGTAATGGGGAGCCCATTATAGAGGCGTAAGTATGGCCTTCGGACTACACACTTTCCAAATCTTAAAATTCAGAAATCCAGAATGTATAGCCACAATTTCAAGCCTAATTTAGTGTGATAATATCTCTCAAATTGGTGCTTTTCATACTTCCTTTGGGATGAAATTAAGACATCATCTCGAACGTTTAAGGAAGTTTCCATCAAATGAAGAATCAGTAAACCATATCTGATACTTTCCCTTAAAACTTGTTCTCTTTTGCCAAGAATTTCAATGGGTAAACGCATTCACAACAAAATCTTTAATGTTGAATAATTGTCAATGTCAATTAGTTTGTAATTTTAGATGTTAAATGTTGTAAATAATTTATAATGTACCCCACGTCGGGCGCTAAATTTATTATCGAGTTAATTTGTAATGTTTGTAATTTTTATATCAGTCATTCATACTTGAAAGTATTAGAAATAACAGAATAAATTTTTAAAAAATTATAAAAATTAGCGTGTTAATAAACTGTTTGTAAATCTCATTATTAATTAATATAAATTATTTATAAATATATTACCGTTTCAATTGCATTAATTAAATACTTTTTGAACCTCCTACATAAAAAAAATAATTAATTGTAACGTATTGCTTTTCATTCATCTATTGCGTGTGTTTATTGTTCAAAACTAAAGTAAATATTGTGGGTTAGTTTAGTTAAGACATTTAGCAGTGCAAATTGTGATTCAAACAACATAAAGCCTGAGGCAAACCGCCGATTGTTTATATAGAATGTTTGGTCAACCATATTACTGACGCCTAGGGCTAAATTTTGGTTAAATGTTTACACATAGTAAGAAATATACTTTTCGTCATTGATAAGTTCATTTATTTTATAGTAATTCGTGTAAAAATTACATACATAAACACAAAAAATATTTGTTATACATAAGTTACAGATGTTTTATTGTTAATAACAATTGGTTAGAACGGTGTCAAAATGTGGCATATGTGTTTCTTTATTAGTAAGGTCTAACAAGAGTTGATTACTAGATATCAATACTAATTTCGTTATCGCGTAGAGGCACATATGTTTGCAGCATTATTACATCATATATCACGATATACAAGTATAGGTGATTGCGGACAGTTAGAATATAGTTCAGAGCGAAACTGCTACAAACGATCGTTTCACAGCATAGTATACGTAATGGCCGGTGACGTATATGTTATTTGTTTGGCGCCATCTGGCAGTAGCGTTATTAACTTGACAAATCAAACAAACCCCGACATTAATTACCGTGATCTGATCGCGTCTAACAACACATTTTCAAATAAATAATATTTTACACTTCGAAAAATATGTTTAAACATTGATAACATTCACTATTTTATAAACTGACATTTAATTTATATAAACAAAAATTATAAAAATAAGTTGCAGTTTGTCACGTTTATTTTCTCCACAAATTCGGGGGGATCCATTTATCATATTTTAAACATATTTTGTATATTTATCTTCATTCAAATTATTATTATTACATACTTGGTTGTCTAATTAAGCACAGCTTCCATGATTGATCGATTAATAACAAATATTGGTATATCTGAAAAAAGAGGAGCTAAATTATTTTATCTGGATTTATTCATGAGAATCGAAAATTTGAATCTCACCGTTGAACTAGTGTATTTTTGTCAAAATTAAATTTCGATTATCGAAAATCTACTTAAAAATTAATACCAAATTAAGTTTTATATTTTAAGTTAAAATAATTTTTTGTATTAGTACATTCACTGTATATTTAATTTACAAATGTAAACTGGAAAAATTATTATATTCCGTTGTACGAAAAATATATTTGTTTTATGTTTGCACCCCAAGTGAAACCATACCTCAATCCCTATTACTTTATGTTGGTGAACGCAGCTTTCCGTCTGTATACCACAATTTATCATGCGAGTCAAAAGCTCGAAAGCGCCTTAGACAATTTTCACATCTAAATTCGCACACCCTATGATTTTTCATAACGTAATGCTTTTAGTATAATTTTATATATGTCAACGTTTAATATATGAAGGCAATGTTTAAAAAATTATATCTGAGTTGCCGAATTGGAATAAATCAGAAAACTGTTTTTGTGAATTTAACATTATAAAATAATAAGTTAATCTTATTAGAAGAGAAAATCGCAATATTTAAATACAACTTAAATATTGCTTTTTTGTATTTATTGGAAAAATAATTAAACATTTCTTATTGCATACGTGTAAAATGTTTCAAATGAATTAACTTGTTAGAAAATAATTTACGGTCTTTAATGTGTTCTTTGTTTGATAAACTTATCGGTTTGCGACGGATATATAACCTGATGCAAACAATTTTGATGAACATTTAAATTGATTGGTTATTTTGCGAATAAGGTTACATATAACGCATACATTTATTATTATTATTATTATCTCAGTCCAGTTAAGTTCTTCGAGAACTTGGGACAAGTTGTGAAAGGAAAAAAATTATTATTATTATTATCATTATTAACATCTACAATAGTCTAAATTAAAATGTTTAATAACATCACCGAGAAAACGATAAGATGATTGAACGTCATTTATTTTAATTTAAAACCAATTTATTAATATACGTTAAAATATGAAATATTAATTTTCAATGTATTGTTCTTGCAAATAATTATTTAGTGTGTTTGACAAATTAATTTGTTTGTTGCGTAAGTAAACATAAACGTATTCTAGGAGACATGTTTGTATAAGTAATTGTACATTGATGATATTAGTTGGTTGATCAAGGGAAATCTCAATTGTGTGCCAATATTATCACTTCTTGTTTTTCTATAGGGCAGTGTAAGTATAACAATAAATAAATTTTATTTATATATCAAACGTAATTTAAGAATGTTATCATAATTCCACTGCTAGGGATTAAAGTAATAAACACATTGTTAGTAAAAATAAATAAAAAATTTCTAAACACGATGCGAGTTGTTTTAATTATTATTATTATTTAACCTAAACTTAGCCATATGCAGAATAGCACAAACAAAAACAAAAAATTTTATATAAATGAATAAAAGTAAAAACAGAAAACTTGAACTTGGATTTTTAATAATTCATTTTGTTAACTAATCAAAGATTTTTAAAACTTGTTTTAAAAATGCAAGTAGGTCATAAAATCATAATTTAAAAAAATTAAAAAATTAGCTTTATAACTTGTGCATTTCTTTTTCCAAATTGAAGACAAACCAATAAAAATAAATCAATTTGTGGTTTTACAATAAAATGGGTTTGAAATTAATGCGAGTCCTTAAAACACCCCCACTGTCGACGAGATATATAAACGCACATCTAGAAATGTATAATAGTCATCAGCGTGCAGCCATTAGTGTGAATTCATTATACATTGTCATCCAGCATTAAAATTAAGCAATCAATTAACATTTATTTTTTGTGTTTCGGATATTGTGCGTTGAATATCAAGCCATAAGAAAATATTAACATTCTTCATTTATTATATGAAATTAATGGTTACTAATTATTATATTTAATCTTAAAAAGGTTTTTTTAGTTTTCATATTTTATCTAATTTTCAAATTCTTGCTTAAATTACTTGGGTCAATTTCAGCCACCAATGGGTCGTAATAAAAGAAATCCTTGGTAATTCCGGGCCATAAAAAGCAAAAATTATGCACTTATTTATTGACATCAAACTTGTATCAAAAATTTTAAAACCGTTTAAAACGCCGCTGTCTAAAGCCTATTTCAAATCAGATTTTGAAATTTTATAGGTTATAAACGAGTTTATTAGTTATTAATAATTATTTAAGACAATTCCTTTTTTAATATTAAGGTGGCGTTCCATGAAAGAATTTATATGTTTAAATACATCACTCAATCATCAACCACTCAGTTTAGGAATCTGGGTTCGAAAACTGCTTTTAAAAACTTTAAAAATAGGGTTTGAAAATGGTTATAAAAATTTGAAACATGTTTTTGTCGAAAAATCTAACTAAATTTCATATTTATTATTCAATTCTTCCTAAAATATTAAAAGTATCCTCCAACCTATCAATCTTCCAAAATGATTTTTCCATAGTTTTTTCTAAACTCATTGAAAAAGCAAAGCATCGTAGATAAATATCATAACAAAATTATTAATAAATATTTGGTTTTAATTCTGAATTATCAACATAAAATGCACCCGGTTTTCTAAAAGAATAATATTATCCGATAATATGAATATTTTTTGATCTTGTGCGTTAAATAATGAATTGCTGTTACATATCAAAGGATTCAATCATTGAACAGAAACAATTGTTTTCAACATCGAAATATTCAATTTAGTATATGGAGTTCCGCAGGGAGGTGTTATTGGACCGTTGTGTTTTGTACTTAAACGACTCATCGCATATAACCAGATATATTCGCCGATGATATCCGTAATTTTTCATGGTCCTTCCAACATATTAAATACTACTAAATTGCAATTCAATAATGGGTGTTTAATAAATAAATAAATAATAAATTTTAATAAAACGGAATGTGTTTCATTGTAAAGGGAAGTCGAATATTCATTTTGAGATAAGATTGAAAGATATTAAAATCAATAATTTCCTTTGGCTAATGTTGGATAATCTATGTTTTATTATTATTCAGGCTGCTCAATAAATTAATTAAATAATAAACACTCAATAAATCTTATTATCGAATATTAAATTTAAAGCCCAAACATGTATTAATGTACTGTTTGGAGAAATACTGCAAGATATTATTTATAAAGCAGAAGGTAATCAATTAATATATGATTATAAGATCATCAAAAACCATATTTAAATAACATAATCGATCCAACTTTGGATATATATGAAGGTGAACATATTAGCATCATTTGTAAACAAATGAGCAACGTTTTTTTCATTTATTACTACAACATTTTCAACAAAAAAGTAATTTAGTACATAAAATATCAAATTATTGCGAAAGATGAGTTTCAAGCGGTTATTAATTTTTTGTAACTGTAAACAATAACGGTCACTTTACAAAATGTAATTTTATTACTATGTTGAATATAAAAATATGTACTTAAGTTTACGTGAGTTATAATAATAAAACAATAAATGGATAAGTGCCATAACGAGAAAACTCGATAAAATGTTTTTTGGAAGAAGGTTCTTAAAATAAGTTTTTGAGAATTCAGCCCATCTGCTGTTTTTAAAAATGTGTTGAGATTGTATAAACTGACAAAACATGAAAAGGGAATTATTAAAAATGAAATGCGTTGTTTACAATTTAGAAAATAATCATGAGATTAATATACAAAATTGTACTGATTCTTCAAAAACCATAGCATGTAAAAAAACTTAGATTTTTCACACAAAGGCCAGAGATTTGTTTATCAATTGAAGAATAAAAAGATGTGATATATATAGAAGATGGTACTCACTTGAATTAAGTCTGTCTCTCCACGCGATAGGATTAGAAACGAGTCCTTGAAATCCAGGCCAATATAACCCACTGGCCCCTCGTCCAAGTTCCATAGGAGGTTTATTAACCGAATTCGCGGCATGATGATGAAAAAATGCGGCAGCGGCAATATTAAAACCCCGTAAGCCCGAATTTGACGTTCCTTGTGAACTGTTGGTTGCCATCCCGAGAGAATTTTGCGAGAATCCCAAATTGTGGGGAAAATGTAAAGGCCCGGTGGTAATTTGTGACGGCCTCGAGAGTATATGGTCGATGCCATGTGGGTTAGCTCCTTGAGAGCTGTTACTATTTGACGTCGCACCGAGAGGACTACGCGACGTCAAGCCGGAACGTTCTACGTGTAAACTTGTACGTTCCAGCAGGACATCGGCGTCATTCTTTTCCTGTTGATGTAGATGTTCAGGACTCATATGTGATTGATGTTGTACTTTCATTTCTGTCATTGAATGTAAAGCGGCTAAAGGCGCAGCTAACATGTTCCTATGTTCCAAATTAAGAAAACTGAGATTTTGTTGACTTGCGAATTCTAACATTTTTGAAACGGGAGGTGGTGGTGTAACGGAAACTTCAGAGCGGTCGCTGGACGCGTCGCTGTGTTGCGTCATGGCTGCGGGAGACGCCGTCGTGTCGGTGAAAGACGCGATCAAGCCGCGTCGTTTGTTCTGCCGGATATCACAACACGTGGTCGGTACCGCACATCACATACACTCGCCGCATGGAACACCGTTGCAGTTCTTAGTTTGAATGAAGGCACCGGTTACGACGTGGACAGTGAGGTAGTGGGCGGTTCGACGACTAGGTGCCAAAGCTTCACGGTGGGGATGACGTTCTATGAACTCAAGTGCATGTTGAAATATGTGCTTCTGTTTGAGCTCATTACGCTGGCCCCTATAGCCGGGGACATTAAGTGGTACTGTGCGTATCACGGATCGCTGCGTGGCTGCACGCTGCTCTATTTTTAAAATAGATTAATGCTTTTTTCATTGGTCCGAAGGAGGATCAGGACTCGCTCACTACACCCGTGATTGGCGAGGGCACTATGGCCCGGAAACGCCTGCCATTGGCTACGAGACCGCCCTACCCCCTCCGGACCCGTATTATCGGAGTATACATGGGACTCAATCTGTAAGGAGGTATTTTACTAGCATAAACATGTTAGCGGTGAAAACAAGGTTTGAGTCCCTCTGCCTGCTCGCCTCGTCATTCTACGTTATCCATATCCCGGACGCCCTCCGGACTTCACACTCGGTCTAATATTTAGGAAATAACACACATACCTGCCCTATTATTTTCTATAATAACTTTACGTTTCAATCTTTCACTATATTAGTTTCACGTGCAATTAACTATTTATAACATTTCTATAAGAAGCATTTTCAATAGAAGTATATCGGAGTACTCGTAAAGAGACCCGACGCTACACGAGTTATAAGTGGGAGTAAATCCATGTTGAAGATGTTTTTTGTTACCATACAACTTATTATCCTGAAGGACATGTTTGATATAAAACATTAAATAAATTAATCATAAAAAACAGTCACATCTATTATAAATAAATAAAACGATCGAAATGGTGATAATATGAACTTAAACACACGACTACAATAAACCCCCATCCTCCCGATCATTACCGATGCGTTCGATCTATGACTAAAGACGTATTAGTGGTTTAGTGCTGCAAGTGTAACCGGTTGCCGGTTAACCTTAAATCTTTCAACTAACAACCGGTTTTTCAATAGCACTGGCAAGACCGGTTTCAAAATCGGTTTTTAAAACCGGTTTCTAAAAGCTCACGTTGAAATTAATACGTGTTTCTCACTTTCATTATGTTTTATCAGAGCTGGGATTGTGGTTACGGCTACAATCTTAGATGTATTGTAGATATTCTAAAATTCTTGTAATTTTTGCAACTTTTCTTTTCTATGATTTTTCAATCTCACACAAAGATATACTCGTTCGTTCTATCTTATTTAAAATGTAATCTCTTGTCTTCCATTAGCGGCGGCATCGCGAAAAAAATCAAATTAAAGAATTTATTGTTTATGTTCAAACATAATGTTTTCTAATCTTTGAATATTATTTTATTTACTGTCAAAGTTTGATATACACTATGCCATAAATTATAAGAAAAATATTATTATTATTTTATTGATGTTAAAGGTAGCGTTTTTAAAAATATCAAGTTTTAAAGCAACAGTTTATGATATCCGATGTGTAGCAAAATTTCATTTAGAACTGGTGCATAGCGCCACCTATCGGTGAGTGTTATAACATTCCGTCCATTTATAGTGCATTGTTTATTTTTATAGAGAAATATAAATGGGACATTTTTAAATTAATCTTTAAACACGAAACAAAGGAATTGTATTCAGTAAAAAAACTTCGTATTATAAATAACTCTCCAAATATAAAATATTATATTTTTTACTTATATTATTTTAAAAAATATTTTTACATTCCATTTATGTAGATAATTTTGAAGATGGCAATGCTTATAAAATAGTGTTAGGTAACTTAAAATTTATTTAAGATAAAAGAGAAGCACAATAGTGATTCATTAGGTTTAAAAATTTCAGAATTATGAATTATTTGAACGTTTAATGTAATAAAATGTCAAAAATTAAATTAATTATAAAAAAATATTTATTTTTGTTAATTAAATAAGGTGTTGTTAATTACGGTGCAGTATGTTAACAATTAGGCCGCTCTGCTAGCGGGTAATGTATCTTTTGATGAAATGCGCCACGAATAGACACCGACATTCATACGAGATATCTAAATTCGACTTTAATTAAGATTAATGATATGCAGAGTAGCTCTATCTTCAGTTTAGAGACCGACCTCCCGAACACCCCTGTTACGACTTCCCACACCCCTCCAGTAGAGTGCTGATGATGCCGCTGCTGCCGTCGTCTGTGCGCTATTACGCCGAGACGATACGATGATTGGAATGATACGGGATAAAGCGAAAGAAGACCATGTTTTTCCAACACTGATTATATCGATATTCGAACCACGTTACTATTCATCGCGCTCTATTTTAACGGAGATTTTATTCGACATAAATCGATGACTTTAAGGGAAATTTTTTATCTCATACTACCACTTTTGTTATCTATTTTATTAAGTTCTTTTTATAAATGACACATCATATTTTATATAAATTAATATTATAGGGTGGCACACAGAGAAAATAAAATTAGAACTAAAAAGAAATTTAAAAAAGAAAGAAAATGTGTTTCAAACCAATAAATAAATTTTTAAAATATTTGATCTATTTTTAATTATTTTATACTTTTATAAAGTACAACGAATATGACTACTGTACAATCAATTATTGTTTGAACCATTTTCAAACTGTACTGATATTTCCATTTAGCCATTGAAATTGATTAATGGACAAAGATGAAAAATTAGTCTCTGGGTTATTACCCATCGTCAGTACGGCTATTGTTAGTGATCAATGTGCCCAATGTTATAGCGCTCGCCGATAGGTGACGCTGTGCAACAGTTAAATTTAGTTCTTAGTTTATAATACAACCTTTAGTAGTAAAGAATATATAAATTCTCCCAGAAGCGTCACTTTCCACGGTGGCTTTGATATTTAGCATCGAGTTTCTATGACTTTCAAGCCTTAGCCCCTTTAAATAGACAGCGTAAATTGCGCGGGAAGTTTAAATAACGTGCAGTACGTATTCTGTTAAAAACAAAGAAACATATCTGAAGCGATTCGCGTCTAGAACCAATTCAACCAATGAAAACACGTCAAATTTCATATCGCAACGAGTGTGACCGACATTCTACGACGTTTAAATTGGTAGTGACTTTTTTTCTTTCTCGAAAACGAGCTTCTCTGTTCGAGTATCGTCTCTTATATACCCTTTGGTTTATTATTATTATCTTTACATTTTGTATCTGAAATTCTCTATATTGTGTAAATTTTGGCTTTAATTATTGAGTGTATCGAGAATTCCATGTGGTGTTATCTTCTTCAGAAAATCTGAGTCGAATTAGGATTTTAATGACTTTATGAAAGCCATATCCAATAGTCAACTTTGTGATCTTTGGATAAAATTATTTGTTACTCACAAAAATATATTCGATGATAAATGCCCTTAAATGTTTCGACATGTCGCCGTGATCATCAGAGTGACTTACGTGAAAAGTTGTATTGAACGAATTACCTCAATTAACATTCATGTGCCATTCTTTTTACAAATTATGTAAGAGACATTTATGAGATGAGGTTAATAAAATTTACATTTACATTTGTATAAAAAGATAACCTCAAATTCGTCGAATATGCAGTAACCTCGTAGCAAAGTATATACCATTTTAATAGCATATGTACTAATCTATGAAACCGCTTCAGTTTGGTGAACTCATCATTCTTTGACGCAGGGGTTGATTCTCCCTTTTTTTCAATCACCGCCGCATTTTACAGGATTATGCTCGGTCAGTTTTTATATATTATATGGTTAAGCATCTTTATTCCACAGTGCATATTATTTAATTTTTTTTGTTTATGTATCGAATTATTTAACTATTTGGTACAGAAAGAAGTTTTAATAGAGTGTAATAGTAAATCTGAATAATATACAAATCAATGTATAAATGTGGGGAAAAATAAACCGCGTTCTTTTCAGTTTCCTTTGCAACAATTTTCATATTTCTACTTCATACTTTTTTTATTTATTATTTATTGTCTTATTATAATTTGTGTAAGTATTGTTTTTATTTAAAATATATCATCCTATATCAGTGTATATGAATGTAGTTTTTTTCTTCGTATTATCACTTTTTCACTGTTTTTTTTTTTTATTTCCGTTTGTTGTTTTGATCATTATGTTTTTGTTGTAATTATCGTTAGTTATTATATAAAAAAAAAACATGTGTCACGTAAGAATAAATTAATAAAAAAACAATAAATTTATTTTTTAAACTTTAAATTATTTCTTCAAATTTTTGACCCCCGGAAAGGACACACTTTTCAAAATTGTTTTCAACATGTCTTTTTATCTTATTGACTATTAATCACTTCTAACACCAATATAAAACACATAAGAAGAAACCAATAGACATATTGAAATAAATTAACTTACTAAAACAATTATTATCTAGGGCGGCTCGCAGACATTTTATCCTTGTCCTTGTGATTTTGAGAACCAACAATTTTTTTGAAACCACATGTTTAAACCTCCATTAAAAATGACTGTTTTAGTTTTAGTTTGACTTAAAAAATAATTTCTTTTTCTTTTATTTTCTTCTTATGTAACACATGGTTTTTTTTATATGGTTGTTTGGAGTGAATAAATGGCAACAAGAATCAAAGAAAAAAAACGCATTTCCTTTTAAAAAAATATAATACCTGCTTATAAGTCTTGGGAAACCCTGTATTTTGTTCTTAGGTTTCCTGCTTTCTTAAGTAAAATTTATTTCAACAATTTTTAAATAAATAAACGAATAACCCATTCATGAATATAATATCTATAATTTGTTATATAATGGCTTCAAAACAGAAACGCGTCGCTACTTTTTTTACTTTAAAATAAAACAATTTAAGAAATTCTTAAAGACAACTTACTTGTATATGTAAGAATCTTCTTTAAATGATAATTAATAAAATAAATAACGATACTGTATTAAAACACCATACACAAAATAATTCTTGTTTTATCTTTACAAATGTATAAATAATTGATAAATTTTAATGTATTCTTAAATTCAAAAATATGCAAATGGGTTAAATGAAATGGTAATAAATATTACATAAAGGTAATAAAATAATTTATATAGACCGTGTAATATAAATAGCATTTTAATTATTCCCGAGAGAAAGACACATTTGGATATATATGATAGTCCGATCCTGTTCTTCAGTTGCCACGATGTTATCAACCACCCCAGTGCTAAAAGCCTTTTGGATATTACATGTTAAAATGGGGGTAAGTAATTCGATTTGTGCCTGCGTCTCGAGCTAACGGCCTGTTCGCGAGTAGGGTATCTGTCGCATAATGAAACATTTAATTAACTTACAGAGATCTCGGCTGGACCCTCTCATACAATGATATTTGTACTCTAACTTGACTGCTATTATACACCCCGTCCCATTTCAACAAATGAATTGCTCATTCACACACAAAAATTGCCAACTCATACGCTAGTTATACTGCAAAATTCATTTATTTACACTTGATTTCATTTTTATTTTATATGACATCACTTCATTACAACAACTACAACTCAACATTATTTATATGATTGGTAACACCCTTTAACAGTATGTTTCATTTCTCGGAGAAATTTAATTTAATATTAATCATATAGGGATAATTTAATGAATTTCCAATTTAGACTGATTATGGGAAAAAATAACCAATAGTTTAAAATATCAATGTGAAGACTACAATTTAAAAGACGAATTAATAGTTTTGAATTTTGGGCTATTTTAGAATTTAAAATTTAGTAATTAAAATGAAATTCCAAAAGTCGTTATTGTTGGGTTGGCTCCGTAATTGAAATTCAAAAAGTCAAAATTTATAGGGGGGTTTTATGGGTTCGCTCCGTAATTGAAATTCAAAAGGTAAAAGAGTGCAAAGCTTATTATATGATCTATGGAATTCTACATGTCTAACACAATTTCCAAAGACTTCAAAAAATATGGTGCTGAAAAGGAATTTTACGTAATTTTCTTCTGCATCTCAAATAGTAAGCACAGTAGATGGTATGGGACAATGTTCCACTTTTGTGAATGATGATGATCTCATCTATGGGCTATTGATTTATTGTTTAAAATTTTAATTAATCAATTAAATAAAGCGGAAAAAAGAGAAAAGGAAGACCAAAGGAAAGGTGGAGGAACGAAGTGGAGGAGGACCTAAAGAGGCTAAATGTTGCAAATTGAAAAAGGAAAGCAGGAGATGTAATGAAATGGGTTGAAATAATAAACCAAGCCATGGGCCTTTAAGGCCTGTAGAGCTATTTATTATTATTATTGTTTAAAATTTTAAAAAAATTAATGTTCTACAGAATTGAAGCACACAATCTTTATAAATGTTTTTCATTCTAAAACAAATTTTTAGAAACACTGTATAAATTTGGTGAAATTTTTTTCTTATTTATCGTAAAAGTTAATACATTAGTAGAACTGAGGGCTGAGTTTTAGAGTCGCTGTTATTAATACCATCTATTGGCAAACTTATAAAATATGTAATACAGCATGAACGACACTCCATGCAAACTGAACTGCTTGGGGCAAAAATCAAATTACATAAATGAAACACATTGTGAAGTTTTAATTTATAGCCGTGTCGAAAGTGGCTCAATTGTATTCTAGTTGATGTTTTAGAGTGCAAAAGCTTCAATATTTCTACTGGTCACCCTTATCGAAATGAACCTAAAAATTTATCGTCGTTTATACATGTTGGGGTGTAAGAATTCAAGAGTTAACAGTAAAAAATTAACGTTGCAAACTGAACGCAAATTAAAAACTTTGACCAGAAATCAAAAGGTTTTTATTTTTACCTCTAAAATATTTTCACAGTTTTAAACGTCACGTTACGAAAACAAATCATGCAAATTCAATTTAAAAAATGTCAAAACTCTTTATTTATATATTACAGTTTGATTACGTACAGTTAAAGATATTTATTTGCTTCAAAATCCTCGTCAGTAACCAAGAGGTTATCGAGATACACTCGTAAGATTTATACTTATCTGACCAATGGTCAAATCGATAAAGTATTTTATGTCCAATTGTTTTTTCTCGGGGGTATAAAATTTTTCCAACTTAGAAAATTGTTCCTGTTCCTTGTCCTGCTCCCTACCCTGACAAGTTGTTTACTGCTAATCTCATTCATAATTTACGAATAATTAACTAAGTATACTTTGAAAAAGGTTTTTCTTAAAATTTAAAGGAATAAATAAAAAAAATGCTTATGGAGGAAAATATTTTGAATTAATAAAAAAGTTAATATTATCAATATTTTTTATTATGTTTTTAATGTGACAATTATACATGAACATACATATAGAAAAACTTTTGTTATTAGGTCGAATAGATTTTTATTGTTGTAATAAAAGAATATAAATATATTTTTGTGGATGTAGACCTTTCTTACAGTAGTGTATGGGGTTATTTTATAACCCTAACAGCCGCGACATATACCTGCTTCCACCTATGCGGAATGTCTCTATACGAGAGTAGTTTAGAAAATTTATAGTCAGAAATCATGAAGGCATTTTATCTGTTCTAAACTTTTATAACAATCTAAATTTTCATTTCACATAGTTATGATATGGTTCTGAATTTTATTTATCAAGGTGTGTCTTAAAAACAATAAAACCTCACAAATTCAAATTTTATATTTCATAGTATTCGAATTTTATATTCAATAATAAAAGTAAAGTCATAATTATCAAAAAGTATATTCGTAATGAAACACTTTGTATACAAATTTAAAAATCCAGACTGTATTATTGATGAATCCCGAGAAGATATTCCCTCTTGGCAATTTCATTACGAAATGCTCTCATAAAAATATAACAATTGATTAATGGCAATTCTAATTGAATCACAAGGCGCGAAGCAAAAATTATTGCAAAAATAAATGATTTATGTCTCTTATGAAGTTTAAAAAGTTTGTAGTGACACTTTGTGAAAGAGGGGTACTTATTTAAATGAATGTGCTAACCGCGCCTGAGTTCAAATCACGATATATGTATACTCCATACTGATTTGATATTGTCCCTAATTTAATAAAAAGCCCCTCCGCATATTTCAAACATGCACACTATTAATAATTGAATTCTAATATGATTTTTGATAACATGGAGATTATTATTTAATAAATTGTTATAATTAGGTTATAATGGTTCATTATTTATCTATAATGGAGTAAACATGACATAAACAAACTATTTGATATAATCAACAATAAATATAGTAATAAATAAATAGTAATAAATATTGAATAGGTTTAAAGTAAATACTTGAGATGATATAAAAAAATGGAAATGACAGGATTACATTTTTTTAATATGCAACAAAGCTTTGCAAATTATTACAAATTTTAAAAAATTACTCGTGAAAATATGAAATAGAAACATAACGTTACTCACATTTATTTGGTTACGGTTTAAAATAACCTATTAAATTGAATGTAACACACCTTCTTCATATTCCTATAAATAAATGTGCCCATATACATGTGGTGAAGCTATAAACTTTTATTTGATTTAATAATGTTCCTTGTATAACTTCTAAAAAATAATAAAACATTCGAAGTTACGTTTATTGGTGTATAAAATTTGATGTATTAAATGACATTAGTTGTTAATAATTCATTAAAAATTTATACACTCAAGTATAAGGTATAAATAAAAAATTAAATAATTACAAAAATATATGTAGTAAGAAAACAAGATGTGTTCGAAATCTTCGATTGGGCCTGGATGAATCATCTTTTTACTAGAGTATTAAATTAAATTAATGCTATTTTCCCAAACAGATCGATTTGATTTTTCAAGAAAAGCTCATATGTAATGGACAAAAAAATAGTCACACTCTTTTGTATTTAAGTTTATCTATGATTTCGCCACTGTCATTATATTAATTGTAATTTTTTTTTTTTCTTTTCTTGAGCGTGCAACCAATTAAAACGCAAGTTGTGTAATAAAATATATTTATTAAAAAAAGAAAAAAAAAAGATAAGTATTCTATCAATCAAGAATTTGACACTAATTAATTGTAATTGTAATTTTAAACTTTAAAATCTTCAAACATTATGCATATTACGTTTCGTTATGTGTACCTACATATTTTATTTCTTTTATTTATTTATTAAAAAAAAACGAAATAAATTTCTTGACATGACAAGAAATTTATTTCGTTTTTTTTTCTAAATTGTGATTTATCGTGATAATTATTTAATAGATCATTAATATTAATAAAATTAACAGGTTCTAATTCTTCCAATACTAGTTTGGCAATCATATCAGATATTATTGTTTACGGAATTTGTTAAATGCATAATTAAATAATTTTAACATAAAATCCCAACAATAAAGGCTAAAGGCCTGACACGATGCTAAATTATGTACAATGTTTAGCACTAAATTTTCAAAAAAATGTTCAACTTTTTAAAACATGTTTTAAAAAAATTGGTTTCACATTATTTCACACTAAATTTAGTTTAGAATCCTGTAATTCCGAATCGTATAATTTTGTATACAAAATTTACTATAAAATTTAGCATCGTATCATCGTGCCTTAAGAAAATACATAATTATATACAGGTGGGATTAAAGTATGGAATATTTAAAAAAAAAACGAACTCAACCGTTTTTTTAAAAAACGCTGAAGCAGGTCGATTTTATTTTTTAAAAATACACATTAATAAGGACGATTCACCTTCCGACTTTCATTTGTTTTGTAGTTAAGACATCATCAAAAAAAAAAAAATTTTTAAATGGCAATATAGATTTTTTTGTAGTGGTATCCGATAGTGATTTTTCTCCCCTTTATGACCATGTAAATAAATCATAAGGTTGCACAAAAAAATCTGAGAAAAATCTAGCTGAACATTTAATGTTGATATTATCCTAGATAACAAATAATTCAGACCATGAATGGTACTTAAATTTCTTGTTGAAGTACCTTTCGTTTTTACAACCTTTCTAGCGTACTGAATAATGAAAATACCATGATAATAATAATAATAATTATAATGTAGCATAACATCGATATTAAATGTTCAGCTCGATTTTTCTCAGAATTTTTTGGTCATAAAGGGAAGAAAAATTACTATCGAATTCCACTACAAAAAATCTATATTGTCATTTAATTTTTTTTGTGATGATGTCATAATTACAAAACAAATGAAAGTCGAAAGGTGAATCGCGCATATTAATGTGTATTTTTAAAAAAATAAAATCGACCTGTCTCGGCGTTTTTTAACAAAGCGGTTGAGTTCGCTTTTTTTTTAAATATTCCACACTTTAATCCCACCCTGTATATATATTCTTATCCGTATTTACTTAATACTATATGTTGACATCTCTTCCATTCCTGCTTATTTTCCTTTATTTCATTTATCACCATCTTTTTTTCTATCTTCCTTTTCTTCTTCTTTTTGTACTGGCATTTCGCAATTTTTCTTCCCAATTATATTTTTTGAGGAAGAACGTTGAAACAAATGTTAATTTTGGAACATGTTGAAATAAATCCTATAGTTAATATTCGTTGAATAAAATAAGATTAGATGTTTAAATGAGTTTAATATACATGGTAAATGTGCTTTATATGCATATAAAGCGATAAGCAATCAAAAAGTTAAACCGTATAAAAAGGGGTTAACTGTACAAGATAACAACCACATGTTCAAAAGTCCTTGGTTTCCGCCTTATTACGGCCACGGGTGTACAGTGCCAATTCAGCCTACGTGTTAACACATGTGTTATACAACAACTCATTGCATTCGCATTATTATGTGATTTGGTGGTTTGAAACACGTGACCGCCACGCGTCGACCTAACGCCCAAAGCCCTTTTAAATTCCCGACTCCCAATGTAATATTGTTATCAGTGTAAACTACAACGGTACATGCACTTAATTGTCCTCTTTATCTACAACTTGTAACGAGTCTCGACGTGCTAAAAGGCTTGAGACTGGATTGCTAACCCAAACAAATGGCCACTTAGCGAACCGACCGCAAACCTCTATAGGATTCGTTTCTCACACAGAACCGTATCCACATTATAGCCATATTTTTATATAATTGGCTATATAAAACAAACATTCTTTACATACCGTATATGTCTGAATTTAAAATATACAAAATTAAATATTATTGACATATTTAATAAAACAAAATAACCCAATTATTTTATCATTTTGTTTGATCTACTTTGGCAACATTTAAGTCGGTGACCCGGCAGTTTGTGTAAATTAAATTAAATGATTTTAAGGACAATCATCAAACTTTACACACCTTATACATCCTGTATGTATGAGCTCCCAATTCCAATTAAAAATTCAAATGTTGTAAGTATATATGTAATAATAGTTTTTCTAAAATTTTCAAATTCGAATTAATGATAATTTGTTGTAACAAAAAAAAAATACGAATTTGTAACTTTGCAAATCTACAATATTTCATAATTTAAATTTAAAGTATTGATATTACAAGTCCGTATCTGTATTCTTTTAGTAAGTCATGATCGTCGGCCAATCTACGACCTGACAGTAAAAACCAACAAGATATATATATTTGAAGAAGGTCGCATTATAGATTCTATTCGAGTTTTTGAATTCAATTTTCAGAATCGTAATCCGCAGTTGCTATCGGTCAGCCTTTTTTCAAATTCAATTCTTATTCTCAAGAGATAGATTCCATACAAGATATCGCGAGGGCAGCAGGCTGGCCACTGGGGTGTATGGAAATGATACGTTGAAGCGCCTTAGATATTCAGAAATCACGGACGATATCTGCACCTGTGACCGACCACCCTGATGCAAATATTAACACTTCGGATATAAAACTAGACACCACAAAAATAATAAAATTTCCTTGACCAAACATAAGCCATCACACACTTAAAATAACATTCTTAAAAATTACGTATCTAATAAATAGATCCAATCCAACAGATTTTTTAAACAATTGTATTTTCAAACAAATTAATTTCACAGACATTAAATATTTTTAAAAAAATCAATACAATTTAAACATGAATAAAAAAACAGAGAATCAATTATAACCATAAATATTTGTTGTAAAAAAAGGGCGCACAAAATATGGAAAAAAAAATGGCTTTCAAACAATTGGTTCACTGCATATTTTTTCATTGAATCGACCTTCACTGAAACATTTTTAAAGCGTCCAAACAGATCCTAGTGTGCCGGATCTGGTTGATCTAGCTCTAAACAACCGAGTAAACTTGTGAAGATTTATGAGCTCTTTTATTGTCATGCAAAATGAGTACACTTCTCTCCTGTAAATTTTCACGCCTTTACCGAATAATTTCACGTTATTTTATATGTTTTCGCATCAAGCTTAATTTATTCTTCTTAATTTCAAGTTATAACGAATTTAAAGGTAATAGTTAATATTTAAAACAAGCATTACCTTTCACATCTTCTGGTAAATTTCGAGATTAGCTTCATATGTTGGTATTGCGTTACGTAAATTGCCTTCAATCCCTTTATATGCTACGCCCATGATAACAAGTTTCGAAAATTCTCTCAGTAGTATTCTGCTGATAATGACAAGATGCCTAAATGATCATCCAATTTATTATAAAGTTTGTGGTAAGGATACATTTAATCGCTAATTCCCAGAGAATTTGTGTAATGTGGAACTGTACAGTACTGTACAGTACAGGACTATCAATTTAGTCGCCATTTTATTGTAATTGATTTAATGGAATTCACGGTTTGTTATTGAAAAAAAAAAGGAAAAAGCAATTCACAAATTTGATTAGACGTTAGAGATTAATCCCCCTAAACCTTTGTATTCTTCAAGGAAAATAGATTAGGCATCAAATTCTTGATTGTATAAACTTGGGAAGATACTAATCTTGTTGTTTTTGAACATCCAACCAATAAACGACTTCCAATGTAACATTTTTCGATGACAAATTTTAGTACTTTTTGCTAGCCATATGATATAGGCTATATTTAGATCGTTCGTGGGCAGCACTGGGGTTTTGTAGGACATAATAAGGTGTGTTTCATCAACTGGGTTCAACGACTATCATAACCTTCATAACCATTACCAATAAATAAATTGCATTTTTTACATTTTTATTATTACATATGGTGTTGGGTTGGGTAATCGATATCCAAAAGAGGTCTCTAAATATGGTGGGGGTCGAAGCGTACGCTTAAGCTTTTGCGAAAATGCACCATTGTGGGCGAATAAAGGCGTCCCGCAAGATTCGGCTCTGGGTCCGTTACTGTTTATAATTTATAACATTTGTTAATAAATTGAATTTAAGTTCAACTATTAGGGATGTATGTCAATTCACGGATGACTACTCATCTACAATATCCGAAAAAAAATTAAGTTATCAGATTGAGCAAGAAAATATTTTTTCTTTGTTTGTGCGTATTTTCTAGTAATCGTCGAAAAGAGATTTATTTCATAAATTATACTCTTACATAATTTTGATCGTGTTTCATTAAATTGAAGAGATATAAAATCGGCGAAACTAGAAAAAGTTTTACAATTTTGTGAAACTTTCTTTATTTGAAAGTCATTATTATTTGGTACAAGAAAAAATGAAAATGTCGTTTTCGTTATTTTAAATGTATTTGATGGAGATTTTTTTGAAAAATAAAAAAAAAAGATTTTCATGTTTGTAACCAATATGGTGAGATGGATATTTGGAGAAAGGGTTCTGTTGCTTGGTGATACTGATTATTGACATTATTATTTTGGGTAGACGTATTTATAAATGTAAATGATAAAAAACATTCTGTCAATATTAATATTTGTCCAATAAATCTTCACAATTGATTATAATGATTACGAAGTTTTTTATGTTAATTAATCTATATTATTCGAGATAAGAAGGATATTTGTAGGGGAATAACGTTAATAAAAAGGCATTACAATATATTATCTAAACTAAATAATGGAACGTGATTCTAAGCTTATTTTGGGATGGGTGAACGTCCCTCGTTGCCTAAGTTACAGCTGGCGCTACATTATAACTCAAAAAAACATCTAATATTTGGCTGAACGCAATGTGCCCACATATCTGTATTTTCATAAAATAAAACACCTCTTCATCAATTTATAGCCTTAAACATATAAGCGATAAAATATATAGGGAAGATGCAGTCATATGTTTAAAATTGCATATATGTATTGATGTATGATTCGAGTATATTTCATTGTGTTCATTTTTCAGTTTTATTTATTGAAATAAATAAATTATATTTTAATGGAAAAATACAAATTTTTTGTCTTCTTTAAAGATCGCGGTGATTAATTTTATGGTGGTCGGTAAAATATTTCATTATTATTTTTCTGAATAAATTTGAATTTGATTCAAAAAAACATATAATAGTTTAAAATTAAATCATAATGGCTTACGATCATTATTAAGTTGAATAGAAGTTGTCGGCGTTTTATAATGAATCGTTTTTGAAAGTAGCCGCTTGCTACCGAGATACGAAATATAAAGGTGGCAGAGGGCGTGTTAAATCATCATTAAATAGTATTCACCGAGTATCTAGCCTCAGGACAATTCTACCACAACATATGTTGACTCAGTTGGCTGTGGTCACAGACTTGCTAGACTATAGGGAGTTTCATCCCGAATATCGATAATGACTGGCCCTTTTTACCTTAACATATCCACACAACGCTAATAAATAATATAAAGAAACAACATTAGTTGTCTTCATTCTTCCAAAAATCACCAGCAAATAATTTTAAAAACTTATAACAGAATAAATTCAAGAACAGTCCACAAATGGTTATTTCCCAAAAAAATTTCGATAAAATAAAAATTAATTCTTAATCCATAATATATGTTAGGTTAATATGATTAACAGATAGTTTACAACTATGTTGGAGAGATATATCTCGGTCTAGATTGGAAATACAACGTTTATGAATAATACATGCCATCAACGTTTGTAGATAGTGTCATTTAGTTCAATTTACAGAAGTGCAGGAATGTGATAAATTTATGTTACGTATTTGAATTTCAAGACATCGTTAACCATTTTTTAATACACACATTTTAATTAGCATTAGTAATAAGATTTCTTAACTCTTCATCAATGATTAATATTCATATGATAGAAATATATTGAGGATGTGATATAACATAGTCTTGTACGGTACAGTCCGCAAAGCAAAAGGCAGTATGTCGCAGGAACTGGTGGATAAAATGAAAAAGTAATTTTCTTGGAAGAGAATTCATGGCGAGCTTCGAACAATTGTTTCCGCATTAGCGCCGAGTTAGCGCTTGCCGCCACATGACCAAACGCCCCATATGTGCCGCTCTTCTTAGGGATCTATACTGAACCCGACTACCATCGTAAATCAAATAGAATTAAATATTAAAAACGTTCAAACTTTTGCTCGCGCACTGTAAATTTAAAATGAATGTAAAGTAGATAATTCGAATTTTAGAAATTTGAAACATTCTTTTCGCAAAGGAAAAGAAATTTAATTTAATAGTCTCGGCACATGTGCTTGTCATTTCAACATTTCAGCATTCGATTTCCATAATTGTCTGCCATCTCTTTCTTACTCATGGGTTTAAATAACATTGTCATTTCTACAAACACACCGATGCTCTTTTTAATTCAATGAAGGGCTTAAATTACTTTTAAAAACAGTACAAGTCGGAGTTTCAAAAACTCCCTACTAAATAACAATATTCTTTTGTGCAACCGATATTACAATACGCAAGCATTTTAAATTGCTTTATATATAAAACCAAAGCGATAGAATAAATTGAGATCAACCATCATACTACCGCCGTATCTGTCTATATAAGCACCATATTGTAGATATAGATAATATATTAATTTATTAGTCTTTTATCGATATATTTTTTTAATCATAATCCAATAAATCATTTCATTGTTTACAAACAATAATTAAATTAAATTCAAATTTCATTACACTATTAAATTATATAATAAGTTCAAGCACGATATTTAATAAATAAATAAAACTTTTTTAGAAATAAATGTGATGTTGAGCTCAAATTACAGCTATGATAATTGTGGGCATCTATAAATGAAAAATATAATCACGAAAAGTTAACAGATAACTTTAAACAAGTTTTAACTATCAGTTGATAGATGGCAGGATATTATCGTTGTTCTGGGCAAAATATACAAATTTATCTATTTTGTATTTTATATTTTTATCTATACGTAACTCTTTGTACAAAGAATACTTGGAGTATTTGGAGAGTTGTTTTAGTTTATTATAGATTTTTTATTTTCTTCAAGTCAATATTCGGACATTTTTATCATCAAGAAATTTTGTTTTGTTGATGTGAGGTATTAAAATTATTTAAGAAAATGAAATTATTGAATTATGTTTCGCTTATAATGTACTGGTCATTTTCACAGAGATTTTTTTTATGTGATTGTCGTAACGTAAACTTCTTGCAACAACGTTAATCTGAAATGCAATGGAATTTCTTACGTAGATTTTGTCAATCTCTTGGTTTTTAGATAAAATGATGGGTTAAAGCGACGGTTGGCAACCCCCGGACCAGACGCACATAGCAACATGTATGTTCATAATTTAGTACTAACTTTAAAACTTTTTTTTATTTATTTCATATTTGTAGACTAAAAAATTATAGGTCACAAGAAGGTGTCAATTAACTACGGCCCGCGGAAAAAACGTAAAATTTATTCTGGTCCATCTTATAAAAAAGGTTAGCCACCCCTGATCTTAATGTTTGAAAACACTGATTAATTGGATATTGGACGATAACTACCGATGTGTTACTTGTTTGCTAACGGGAACTACTTTTACTACGGTTTCCAAAACTCCCGGATTTTGCCCGGAGTGTCCCGGACTTTGCCCGGAACCCCCGGACTTTGCTCGAAGTTTTCCAGGACTTTCCCCGGAGTTTCCCGGAGTTTTCAGGATTTACCCGGATATTCGGGATTGCCTGGAGCAACGGTGGGAAACCCCCGGCCCGCGGGCCAGCTACGGCCCGCGAAAAGTTTCTATCGGGCCCGCGAGATCTTTAGAAGAAATTATAAATAAATATTTTTCATTGTAATTGTTTTTTTGTTTGAATTGATTATAAACGCACACAGCAACATGTATGTTCATAATTTAGTACTAATTTTAACACTTTTTTTATTTATTTCATATTTGCAGACTAAAAAATTATAGGTCAGAAGAAGGTGTCAATTAACTACTACGGCCAGCGGAAAAAACGTAAAATTTATTCTGGCCCATGTTATAAAAAAAGTTGCCCACCCCTGGGTTAAAGGGATGTTTTTATCTTAAAATTATTTATCTACGAACACCAAAGTTTGATAGTAAATAATTGTTGGGTATGTTTGGTAAATGAAATAATAAAACATATTATTAAATAAACCCTCTGATTTAATCTTAAAGTAAAGTAATACATTCGCCTCTGGTTAAGCTTTCTACAATAGTAATAACCAACACTACTGACGTGTAACACGTCTAACAATTGAGTCAACAATATCATGGCACTGGTTATAATATCACCCGATTCTATAAGTACGTGTAAGTAACAAAGATTGGATGTTATGTACAGTAGAATAGAAATATTATGGATGGGGATGGGCCAAACACCGTCAAAGTTAAATCAAAACTTCATTGACTGCAAAAAAAAATTAAAAAAGGTGTAGTCGATTAAGTTTTGAATTAAAACGGGTTATGGATGAGCGCAGAGTGTCCCAATAGAATTAACAAGTTAGTCGGAATCGAGGGAGTAGCAATAGGTGTATCAGTCGGGGCCACTCTGCTCGACACGTGACTAGAGAAATGAGGAAATAAAGGAGACGGGAGGAGCGTGACCTGAGGACGCAACGGTGACCTGGCCGTCGAGTCCTGCGCTCGGCCGCGGCTGCTTTAAAGGTACTCAATCACAGTAGATTTATACTGCGTGTCGACGACTTTTTGTAAAGTTATGAGGACACTTCTGCTGGTGTCGAAGATCGTCTACAGGACTAATTAAATCAAGGCGAAATTCGAAGCAGAGAAGTTGTGTCAGTCCTAAATAGTCAACGAAAAATCGTCGTGTCACACATGTATCATACATACGTATATAAATATGTTATATACATATTAACTAGTATACCGCATGGTGCAGTTAACAACTCACGTATATCCGTAGTATACTTATGAGCCGGCGTTGCGCTGTGAGCAAGCTCGATTATGAACGTCTCTAAGAACTAGACTACGGTATCAATATTATTGTAATACTAAGGCACGGACCCAGCTCACTGCTTGTACGTACGGGACCTTACGCTTAATGCGCGATCCGCACGTTAAGCACAGTCGTGGAAGACAAGCACCGCTGGATATTCTACCCAACATAGGAACGGAATTGAAACTAAGTCACCGACATGGGGACGACCCGTGGCTGTGTCGGTCTCGGGCCGCCCGCGGCTGGAGCATCGCACAGCCTGACTTGGCACCGGTGTCAATCCTACTTAATGTGTTCACTACTCTACGCCTATGCTAATTGAGCAGCCTCTATATGCGCACCGAGACGCGCGAAATAATTAAAATTCAACATAATCATCACACATAAATTGGCAAGAAGCTGCAGAAGATCATAAGGCAGTTTATCGTTGAAAAGATTCAAGGCGACTTCGGTGCGGACAGTTGCTCGTTGTCACGTTGCCCTGTATGTTCCAATCCATCCGTCGTAACTCCGGATTGGAAAAAACGATCGGCGTCGCACATAAGATTTGTACTGTTGCAACACTGGTTTGTGTGTTCTGGCGCCGATGATGCCGCTGTCGCCTCGTCCATCAAAATTATGGTGTTAGTTTCCGTATTCGATCCCGATACGGGATGTGTGATCATACTGAAGTCTTCTTGGTCGAGAGTGAAGAGAGGAGTATTCCATCGAGGAATGGCACTAGAACGCGGGGTGCCTCTCGATGTAGTCACGCCTGGTGTATACATGCTGAGGTTCGTAGTGCTGATAACGCCAGACATCCCGCTCATGTTCGGGTAGCCGAAAAGCTGAAAATAAAAATAACATCAGAGCTCGCATCGCTTGACTCCCCGTACACACTACCAACATGTCCCGGTTGCCCGTGGAAGTGGTTGAATGAGTAATCCCTACTCGGCGAATATGGACTACTGGTCGGCACCGAATTCCTCTGAGATGGAGATTTTCGCCTTTCGTGGCTACCAGGACTCAAAGGAGGCGATGAACTTATTTCGGGAACTTCATCTGCAGGCGAGGCTTCACTACCCGGCGGCGTTATGCTTGCTGGCGGGGAATTTGTACCACCCATTGTCACATCTCCTGTTGATCTAATAATGGCAACTGGTCGTGCCATCGGAGGCAATGGTGGTGGAGGAAGCATCGTTGATGGAAAGTATTGTGGTTTTGGACTTCTTGATAGGTTCGTTTGCATCTAAAATTATATTATAATATATTATTTATCTAGACTTATTCTTAGAAATGCTTGATTTCTAATCTTGGACATTCAACCAATAAAAGACAAGTAATAATAACAAAGAAATCCTACTGCGTTTCACGAACGACGTTGAAATATTTCATTATATTTTAATTACAAGAAATTATACTTCTTGGTCAAGCAGTCAATAAAATAATTTTTGTGTAATAAAAATATATTTATTACGACACACAAATTTATAAAAAATTGTGTAAAGTTTTATGCTTATTTAAAATTAAACTTGATTTAATTAAACTTAAAACATATGACAGCTTTTTGACAAAACTTTAAATAAGAAAAAAAAGCTGATAGGGCAAATCTATAGATATGCGACCGATTAATGCAATGTATAAGTGAACTAATACTTTCATAGAAGTCCAGAAGATATATCTTCTAAAAAAGATTAATAAATGTAAAATTCTTGATTCTAAATGCTTTATTTATTATTATTATTTATTATTATTATTCTTGCGAATTCAACCAACGAAATACTTTAAATGTAATAAAAAATATTTATTACGACTCACAAATTATACTCAAATATATAAATGCGTGCTCTGAAATATTTATCTATCAAGTACTAAATATTTTTATGTCAAATAAATTATTCTATGGAAACCATTCAACACACTGCTTTTTTTTGAATGCTCAAGAAAAATAAAACAGTATTTTCAAAAAAGATACATTAATTAAAAAATACAATTGTTTCGAAATCTTTATCAAGTAATTTATTTGACTGTATTCTTAAGAAACAATTTTTCTATACAAAGATTATATTTTTTTTATGATTATTAAATCATCATTAAAAGAAAAAAATATTTTTTTTTTATGTTATGTAATCTAACCTGTGCGGCTTGCGAACTGTTGTCAGTTTCTTGACAGACGAAGGTAACAAAGTCAGAAAGTGAGTCGTGACCATTTTCTGGATATTTTACTTGATTCTGATGTTGGTGTTGATGTGGTTCCGGACTATGCTGGTAGAAAAGTGTACTGGGACTGGCGGACTGTGAAGTGGACGAAACTAATGTTGTATTTTGAGGCATTGCTGAAAACAATGTAAAAAATATTATTATATTAACCAGGGCCGTCCTAAGATATTTGGCGCCCATGGGCTACTAACAATAATGCGCTCCTCTTCATAAGAAAATATACGGGAGAGGAAACGGGGTGGCCAGTAAAGTTTTATAAAAGTTTCAGAACTAGAAAAAATTAATATAATTACCAATAAATAGTGACCAATTATTTTTTACGAAAATTATTGAAATTCAAAAAGTCAGTTATTAAAATTTATAGTTGGATTGGCATGGGTTATGTTCGCCCATAATTGAAATTATTGAAATTCAAAAGTTCAATTTTTAAACGGGTTAGGTTCGCTCCGTAACCGAATTTTAAAATTTAAAATTTATGGTTGAATTGGCATGGATTAAGTAATTCAAAAGGTCATTTTTTTCAGTTTTTAAAAATTTATAATTTATGGTTGGGTTCGTTCCGCAATTGAAATTCAAAATGTAAGAAAGAGTGTGCAAAAGGAGTAAAAAAGAGAACAAAAGAAGTATCAAAAGGAGTACAAAAGAAAATACAAAATTCAAATAACCTATAAGAACAATTGCCGCCCCAAAAGGCTGGAGACGGGCTATAACCTATTTAGCCCTATGGTTAGGGTGGCCCTGATATTAACATAAGGCAATAAAAATCACCCAAACTGAATTTATTACAACAGCAATTTGAGATATCAAAAGGAGAACAATAGATAACAAGCAATATAATTCAGAAAGAAATTTTTGGATGATGCCGCTGTCGCCTCGAAATTTTTGGAGATATGTATAAAGACCACACTGTGTAATTGGGTTCGACCTGTTGAAGCAGAACAGAAAGGGTTGAATTAAATAAATATATAAACAGTAAATACGTAGTACAATATGGAATAACAATTAAATATTTATAGTTCCTTTAATCTTTCTCTCATTCTTCTCATATCAGTTCTATTGATATTTCATGGATTTTACTCTTAATATTAACGACGCCGTAACGGTAAAAGAAGGTTTTTGAGAAAGAAGACGAGAAGAGGAATATTGTGATATTATAGCCTCCTAATAATAACCCGTTTCTTATAATTCATTATAAACCACGATAAAGTTCATAAACTTGATGTCCCATTTCTTACGATTTTTTATTGATTTAGTAAAATTTTAATTTCTATAGTACTAAAAAAAATTGTAGCAATGCGTATACATATAATACAAAAGCTTGATTTTATGCCCACTAAGTTTTCCACATTGATTTTTCCAACGGAGTCTAGACAGACAGATAAATACTCACAGTACGCTGCGGAAACGACCATAGCGTCTACAGAAGCAGATCTGTCAGCAACAACGGGACCTTGTTCAGCATAACTATTGCAGTAATAGCCTGGATGTTCAACTTTAACGCTATTTATACTTGGCTGCGGATCAGAAAGCTCGTGTAGAATAGATGCTGAAAAATACACATTTATTATATCAACTGATTTATTACAATTTCTTAGGTTTTCGTTATTACTCAATAACTAAGCTATACACTTTATAAAAATATTCTTAAATAATTTTTAATTCTTATAAAGACACGTGAAAATTGACACGTTCAAACAGTTTAAAAATAAATTTCGCGTATCAATTGTGTTTGTCATCGTGGAATTTGTAAATATAATTTCAGGAGCGCGTTTATTTTTAATTTTATTACACGCAATAACCTACCAAATTTTCAGTGTAATATATGTTTTTAAATAAAATAAAATATCATACTACAAAGGCAAGAAAATATTTAGAAATATTTCGTTGTTAATTTTAAAAAAATTTGATGTGCGATTTCCGCTAAATTAAATTAGAAATATGGAGAAAGTAAAAAATTGGTTTTAACGAAAAAAGCATAAAATTCAATAAATAAAGACCTATAAGGAAATAATGTTCAACATGGTAACAATAATACTTATCTTTTATTCTTGAGCATCAACCAGTAAAACTCAAAGTGCAATAAAATATATTTATTACTATACAGTCCGTTCTACAAAACGGGCCCGAGACTATAGCGGCTTCAATTGTGATTCAATCACCAACAAACCATATATATTATTAAATGGGACAGTTTTAGCTACAACTTGGCGAAAAAAATTCTTTATTAAACACCTTCATTTATTTGTTATGACGTCATCGCCATTTTTTTTTTTAAATGGCAACCTATATTTTTTATGTTTTATTTCGTTATGATTTTTAATTCTGTTTTCAACGGTATGCAAATTTAAATAGGTTGCATAAGAAAAAAATCAAGAAAAACGGCCTTACAATTTTAATAGAAAGATGAATGAAATTAATCGAACTAATCCATGATACGGGAAAATGTTACTAAGAAAAGTCATTCATAAT
>JAFFZR010027493.1:0-35471 GCA_018397195.1 Lethrus apterus | reverse complement strand
GATAGCTCCAGCCGTTCAAAAGTTATCATGAGGGGATACTTTTGAATCGCACTGTATAACCCTTAATTATACTACATTTTCATAAGCAGTTACTTTTTTATTAATAAACAAGCATTGTGACAAAAAAAAACCAAACAAATATTTTTGGCCAGCTTTTTGGGTCAAATACCGGTGTGTGCGATGTAAAAATATCAGTAAAATTATTTCTTTTTACATTTTAATCAAGTAGGCTTACATCGCGCCAAACAAAATTAGGTGAAATTTATTTTAGACACCAATTTTAAATTGGTCTCATCGAATAGAGTGATTTTCATATGAAACTTTTTTTCGTATCTCTTATACTTGCGAAGATATTTGACATGCAAGAAAATGACAGTTTTTAGTTTTTTTTAAATAACTTCTGACGGGTTCGACATTTTGAACTTTTTCAAACAGATTTTTAATCAGCATATAAAACTGCAAAACATTGCCCATTTAACCAAACCTCCATCTTCAATGATAAGAAAGTTACCCTTGCAATCCCACTTGATATGGGACACACTGTATACAAACCGCATACAAAATTATATTTGTAAACCTGCGCCAATATTTGCAATATTTCTACATTTTTAACGCATTGCATACATGGAGCTCTGGTCAATGAATCTACCTTTTGTTGATTCAAAGACGTCATACATACATACATACGTCTGCAGCAGGCCATGTAACTTCCCTGTTCATGAAATTTTTGCTGTTCTCGTAAAAAATCAATAACAAGAACCAAATTCCAGTAATAAAAAGTAAAAATAATTCAGCAGTCGCATTTTTATGATTTATATCGACAAGGAATGAAAAAAGACTATTTTGTTTTGAAAGTACTTACTTAATTGCAGCTCGTTATTATCAAACGTGTTACGCAGTGTTAATGGTAAAACTTGAATTGTTGTGCCAAATTGAGTCATCTCTGGAAGTTGCATAGTAAACTAATGTTGAGTCAGTCTTTCAGTTACGTAACTATTAAATTTGTTTTAGCTTGAAAATTAGAATTTACATAGAAATATGTTGTCACAAATGTTAATGTTCATTATTTTCACATCAGTGAGTAATAAATGTTTATTTGTACTAAACCAGTGGCGTAACAATATGTGCTCCACATGAAAACATACAGTGTGGGATTAAAGTAAGGAATATTAAAAAAAGCGAACTCAGCCGGTGTTTTAAAAAAACGCTGAAACAGATCGATTTTATTTTTTAAAAATACACATTAATATCTGCGATTCACCTGCCAACTTTCATTTGTTTTGTAGTTATGACGTCATCACAAACAAATTTAAATGACAACATACATTTTTTTAGTGGAATCCGATAGTGATTTGTCTACCTTTTATGACCGTGAAAAAAAATCATAAGGTTGCCCTAACAAAATTCTGAGAAAAATCGATCTGAAAATTTAATGTTGGGAAGTATGGATTATTTTTTAAAAAAACGAACTCAAAGGTTTTTCAAAAAACGCTTAAACAGGTTTTAAGAATACACATTAATATGTGCGATTCACCTTCCGACTTTCATTTGTTTTGTAGTTATGACGTCATCACAAAAGAATTTAAATGACGACATACATTTTTTTTAGTGGAACCCATTAGTTATTTTTCTACCCTTTATGGCCGTGAAGAAATCATAAGGTTGCATAAAAAAATTCTGAGAAAAATCGAGCTGAACATTATTATTATTACTATTATTATCATGGTATCTTGATTATTTAATACGCTACAAAGGTTGTAAGATAAAAACGAAAGGTACTTCAACAAGAAATTTACTTACCGTTCACGGTCTGAATTATTTGTTATGTAGGATAATATCAACATTAAATTTTCAGATCGATTTTTCTCAGAATTTTTTTTTGCAACCTTATAATTTTTTTGTTGTCATTTAAATTTTTTTGTGATGAAGTCATGACTACAAAACAACTGAAAGTCGGAAGGTGAATCGCACGTATTAATGTGTATTTTTAAAATCTAAAATCGACCTGTTTCAGCGTTTTTTTAAAAAAACCGGTTGAGTTCGCTTGTTTTTAAATATTCCATACTTTAATCCCACCCTGTATAAATCGTATATAATTTCTCTTTCTTGACTCAGTATTACTGGAATTTTGTCTACTTGTCGTTTTCTGAGTTCCTTGTTCGTTTTCTTTATTCCTCTTCCTTTTAGTGTCATAGTCCGCGCAGAATTCCTCACTATCCTTTCTTTATTACTCTCTTCAAATTTATATCGGATTTTAAATACAATTTGAACAAAAAAACAAAATTTTCCGTTATGTTATATTGTACGAATACAATAATGTCAATAATAAAAATCGTGTTAAAAACTCAGTTCGCTTCGAACAATCGCGCGCTCTTAAAACATCCCGTCGCCGAAAACTGCCGAGTCAGACGCGAAACGACAGGACATCCTCTTAATTAACGTCGCGTTATGTTCGCCGATGTAAATTATCCGCACCGGAAAACTAATATAGCGGATTCTGACGACGTCGTCGTCGCGAGCCAGGTAAAAACATTTCCGTTTTGCGGGACGACGACGACGACGACGCCCGAATCGAAACCCATACCTACGCCCCCGCCCGCCTGCCGCCCTCCGTATGCTAATTGTGACCGCGACGGCTTAATTTAGATATAATGTCCTCGAGGTCCTCGAGAATTAATGAACGTCCATGTCCTGCACTTTAATTGAGGTTAGATTAGATCCTTACTTCCAGTCGAGTCGAGTGTTTAAAATTAGAATCGTTTGCGTAGATTTAATTACTCGGGGCTTCTGACGACCCTAAAATATTCTCGGCACGGGGCGCCCGTTTACTACGCGCCGTCATGAATAACGTCAAGGAGAACAACAACGTTGCATGACGGGTCGCAATTACTTCGGGAATAATCCGGTGTTTTGAAGATAAAAAATAACGTTTAGTATTCAACAGACGGACAAATACAAACAAATCAAACTTGCATACTATCACACTTGACTGACAAATTGCCGAACTCTCAAACTGACAAAATGACACAATTACTGAATGACTGATTGGCAGCTTAGCCGATCGTCAAATAGTCAAAATAAAACCTTAATAGAATGATTACTCGACCAACGGAATATCAGATAAAAATACCAAAATTTTTAAAATTTTCCCGTATACAATACTACCGCTGTTAATAATGATAATAATAATGATTGGATGATTTCTTGTTGGAATTATTTAATTAAAGTTCTTGAATTCTTGTAATATTTTGCTATACAATGCTCCCGCTGTAAAAGATACCCACAACAAACTTAATAAATTTCAAATGTTCCATGAAAACAACAAAAATAATAATAATAATAATGTTTGCATGATTTTTCTTTTTTGCTGGAATTCTTTAATTAATTTTCTTGAATTCTTGAAATATTTTCGTATACTTACAAAACTACCGCTTTTAATTACCTTAAAATATTCCATGAAATAATAAAAAAAATATATAATAATGATAATTGAATGATTTTCTTGTTGGAATTTTTTAATTAATTTTCTTGGATTTTTAGAATATTTTCGTACACAGTTCCACCGCCGTAAAAGATACATATGAGATAAAAACGCTAAACTTAATAGACTTAAAATTTTCCATAAAATAATAATAATTATTTTTATTGGATGATTCTTTTCCTGCGATTTTTTAATTTATTTTTTTCTTGGATTCTTAAAATATTTTCGTATACAATACTATCACTGTTAATAAACTAAAAATGTTCCATGAAAGTAATATAAAAAAAAATAATAATAATAATTGGATAATTTTCTTGCAGGAATTCATTACTTAATTTTCTTAGATTCTTGGAATATTTACGTATACATACTTTCGTTGTCAAAGAATAATATTACAAGAATATTAATAATAATGATAACAATAATAATAATAATAATAATAATTCTGTTGAATTTCTAGATAATTTTTACTTGTAGTATGTTGGACGTTCCTTTTTGAAACAATCTCCTTCTTATTACGTAGATAATTTATCGTTTGGCTCCGCTAATTCAAAAACCGAAAAAAAAACCGGAGGAAAACGAGAAATCCCCCGAATCGGCAGAAGACCGCGCCCGCCGGGCCCAAAAACAACAATCTCTGCGGATCCAGTGAGCGCATAAAATCGCAAGATATCGCGTTTTCCATGGTTTAAGCCAGCCAACCATGTAAAGTCGTAAATTATGCGCCGACTTCCTACCGAAATAGCGGAACTTAAATGTTGCATAAATAATTTCGAACCGCGTCGAGCGGAACGAATTAATGAAATATAAATATTTCTTATACTTTCCGGAAACCGGAACGCCGAGACGCACACGTTATAACGCGCGCCGCTGGCGGTAGGAAGGGGGGAGGGGGGACACACTGAGTGAAGCGCTATCTTGTTTTTACAAGCTCTATTAGTCCACGATCATAATCCGACGAGCTGCGACGAGCTTTCGTGATACGAAGATAAAATTCCATGTGGGTCACGTGACGTCTCTTTTTAAACACGTATAGTCGATCAAAATACACCAAACTCGTCGTTTTCGTACGATTTGTTTCAATTTACTTTCGTTCGAACGGTTTTTATTTTTTTAGTCCTCGTCAGCACAGCTTATGAAATGATGGATTCGTGAATTTTTATATGAATTTTATCCGTGAATATTTCGCTTCGTTTTTGCATCATTGCAATTAACATTTATGACGACGCGTCATCACAAAAACAAAGAAAGCTCATCGTAAAAATGTCATGACATTAGGTTGGCATTACGTGTGTGTGTATGCGTGGCCCGTCGGGAACGGATCGAGGGCGATCGTGCCGTCGGATACGCGGACAAATGGCCGCGGCGGATAAATGAAACGCAACAGCGCAACGAAATTGGCTTCGTTTTCCTGTCGTTCTTCAGCGGCTAATGCCCGCGGGCGACAGGTGGCGCTGAACAGATCCGCATTAAATGTAACGGCGATGTAATCTATCTCAGTCGTTGCAGCAACGATCTTGCAGTAGCAAGGAGAACGTTGTCAGTTAGCAGCAAACAACGGTCGCGAAAGCCCACAAACTTCAGCAACTCGAATTCCATTTGTTGTGAATTTGGTTGATTTGGATTGCGATTTTTTCGGATCTACTTGGGTTGGAATAGTTGGATTTTCTCAACCAACAGGGTAAGACTGTGAATTTTTTCCTCATTATCTCGTGGTTTTCCTGTCTATAGAATTGAATCCAAACGGTTGGCCTTCGTCCCTCTCTGTCTTCTGAATCCCATTCCAACTTGTAACTATTATTTTACGTCCTTCTCCATTGTACAATACATTTCAACAATACATCTATGCACCAAGTCCATCAGAGTTTGTTGTATTTTCCAGTTTTCTACTTAACAAATTTCTTCCAAAAAGGCACCACTAATCCCCTTTTCCAAACCTCCAGTAACACCACCTTTACAACAGTTTCTTCCTGTGATTGCGATAAGTTCTTCCCAACTTATTTCCTTCTCCACGTTCGGACAACTTCGGTCATCAAATTACCTTTCTTGTGCTTCTTTCTTGCCCACTTCTCCACCAAAAACAAAATTCCATTCTTCTATTTTATGTTGTTATCCAATAAGATTTACAATTGATTGCTTATTATTATTATTAAATTATTATTACGTATATTAAATAAAATATTTTCGAGAAACGATCGATTATACTTCATTCCCAGCGACGCCGACGCCCTCCGGCAATTCGTAACCAAGAAGACGCGAAGCGAAGTAAACCATCCGGGAAAACGGTGATTGATGTGTGAAGTCGTCATGTTAATTCTCACATGCGACCGGGTATTTGATTGCGAGAGGACGCAGACACGTACGCATCCGAGCTTTCTAACGAACTCGGGGCGTCGCGGTCGTCGTCGTCGGAAGACGCAAGCAAGAAAAGCGCCGGGATTACGTGCTCGGTGTAAATTCCGAGGTTGCGAGAGGGAGGGGCCGAACACCTCCGACGCTCCGCGCCTTACAAAAATGAATAGAGCGTTTTCGCCCCCGGCAGGTTCTTTCATTTCGCGTCGGTCGCGCGCGTCCCGAAAAGAAAATCCCACGTTGACACCGGCTCCTTCACACACGAACACCGCGTCCGAAAAAAAGTAGGAAAATAAGGCATCTGGAGGCTTAGAGAGGTTCTTCAAACCGCATCGCGTAAAGCACTCCGCTTTTACGAAGACTGGGACGGAGAACGGAGGGCTCAATTCACATTATAAGATTCCACGTTAAATAAAAGAAAACCTCCTCTTGAATATTTTATTAGGCACGCTTTGCTTCAAACACTTTAAAGTTTATTTTTTTTTTTTCGCCGTTGGTGTGAGTCGTAAAAGCTTCTTTTTATAATTAAACTTTCCTTTCATCTCCATTATGCCGCGTAATGTTTATTTATTTTGCTCGTTACGTCTTTATGAAGATCCGCGCCCGTCGAATGGAATTTCGCACGAGAGCGCAATTTTACGTAATTACCGATATTTTAAGTGAAAACAAACAAAGGTCAATTGTTCTCGCGCCAACTTGCATAAACAAAACGTCGGTGGGAGTCTCGAGACAATCAAGCCTCGGGTGATACGTGTGTGTGATATACATTTTGCAAAGCCAACTGTTTATATAATCCTGTTGCATTCTTGCCAGTAAAGCGGGACAGATAAATTTCCCCAAAGCACGTTAGTACAGGCCGACCTGCGAAAATGGAGCGAAGCGGTCTCGAGGGGAATTGGCTTTAACGAGTAGACGAACAATCGTCAATCAATACTCGCACCCTGCGGATACGACCGCTGCCTGCTCGCAAATAATGCGATTATCGCAACAAATTCGCACCGCAAAATCTCATACTCAAAAACAAAACACGACGGTTAAGTGTTGTTGATGAACGGTCTTCGTGGATTTTGAGTTTAATTGCGGGCCCCGTTTGTGTAGTAGGTGGGTAGGTAGGTACCTTCGCATCGAGCTGATTTATATCTAATCAGCCCCTTTACACCGCCGACGTTACGTGACTGAAATGTAGAAACTCGTTATTGGAACAAAGAGGGTCGGTAAACGTACACACGTAACATTTGATCTCAAGAAAAGCTATAAAATTGTGACATTTTGATTTTTTGTTCGGCTGTCGAGCACGAAATACAGCGACGTAAAGTTTGCATGAACAACAAAATTTTGAGCACTGTAAATAAGTTTTTATATTAACTCCTAATTCTAAGGAATAGCACAGTCAAAAATCTGTTCGAGTAGTCAATCTTGAAATGAATATTTTGTTGACTATTGTTCAAACTTTCGACTATCACAGTTGTGAATGCCATAACAGATTAATTATTTTAACTGCCAACGCTCAGGCACAGCATAGTCAAAAATCAGTTCGAATAGTCAATCTTAAAATGAATATTTTTTTTTGACTATTGTACAAATTGTCGACTATCACAGTTATGAATGATATAACAAATTAACCATCAACGCTCAGGAATAGCACAGTCAAAAATCAGTTTAAATAGTCAGTCTTGAAATGAATAATTTGTTGACTACAGTTCAAACTTTCGACTATCACAGTTATGAATGCCATTACAGATTTGTTATTTTAACTGCCAATGCTCAGGAATAACACAGTCAAAAATCAGTTCGAATAGTCAGTCTTGAAATGAATATTTTGTTGACTATTGTACAAACTTTCGACTATCTCCGACGTGAATGCTATAACAGATTAATTATTTTAACTGCCAACGCTCAGGCATAGCATAGTCAAAAATCAGTTCGAACAGTCAATCTTGAAATGAATGTTTGTTGACTATTGTTCAAACTTTCGACTGTCACAGTTATGAATGCCACAACAGATTAATTATTTTAACTGCCAACGCTCAGGCATAGCACAGTCAAAAATCAGTTCGAATAGTCAGTCTTGAAATAAATATTTTGTTGACTATTGTAAAAACTTTCCACTATCAAAATTATGAATGCTATAACAGATGAATTATTTCAACTCCCAACGCTCAGGAATAGCATAGTCAAAAATCAGTTCGAATAGTCAGTCTTGAAATGAATATTTTGTTGACTATTGCTAAAATTTTCGACTATCACAGTTGTGAATGCTATAACAGATTTGTTATTTTACTGCCAACGCAGGAATAGCATAGTCACAAATCAGTTTGAAAAGACAGTCCTGAAATGAATATTTTATTGACTAACGTTTGTTTTTTCCGTATTCAGTGGTGAAACCGTTTTAATTCTTAATTCTTGATTCCTGTCTACGTTTTTAAAACTGATTATCCTGTTTATCGAGAAAATTTCGAATCAACTGTATTTTGTATTTTAACCAACAGTCTTAACTGGCCAAACTGATTTTAAACTATCCCGTCTGTTTTTTTTTTTTATTAATTCTGACTGTCGAGAGAGTTTTTGACTGTATACATTAATTGCCCTTGATGACTGTCCCAATTCCACAGTTTTCGTCGCAGTCCCGCAGTCATATATTGACAGTAAATTTCTATTAAATTGCTTGTATCAATAGTCATTATGTCATTATGACTTAAACAAAGAAAATCTAAGGTATCGTTACTTTGATAGTCAAAAATCTCATCATTTGAAAATAAATGGAAGACGATATCCTTGTCATTTTACAGTCAATATTTTAATGACTATACTGTTTATATTGTCAACACTGTTTTAATCGTACTGATTATTCCATTTCTTAACGTTTTTTACGTTTCTTAACGTTCCTTAGTTTTTTTTTATGTTTCAATTTATTAAAATGTCATTTTGTTTAATTTTTTGATTCGTTAATAATAGTGCTGGCAAAATCCGTTGATATTAGGATCCGGATATCCGGATCCAAAACTATCCGGATACCCGAAGATCCGGATATCTGGGTTCGATGTACTATCCGCATCTGGATCCGGATCCTAGAACCGGATCCAGATTTTAATTGGCTGTTTTTTAACAAATCGTTTTCTAAAAAATTGATTTTTCAGTTTCTTAATTTTTTGGTTTTGTAATAAATATTTATGGACTGCTTACTTTTTGTCAATATGTCAATCTGTTAATTTTGTTATTTGTTTATATATTAGTTTGTTAAAATGTAGATCAGCTAATTTCTGAATTTTTTAATCTGTCGGCTTCATAATAATTTCATATGAGAGTTTGTTAAAAACGCCATACTGATTAATGTAAATTTGTCGTTAATTGTCAATTTTTAACAATTGAGCTGCTTTTAAAAAATTATCGAAAATCACCATTAACGTTTTAACTCATCTGTAAAGAGACGACAAAATAAAATCCGAACGCTTTCGAAACGACTTTACGATCATGATTTTTTCCTCGCCCCGTCGCGTCGCATCGCCCGCCTCGCCGTACTCGGCTTTTATTCGGCAGTAGTCAGCATGCGGGGTCCGGCTCGTAAAACACACACCGGATTGTCGTCGATATCGCGCCCGACACCTTCGACGACTTAACTGCCTCCATTCGGCCAATCGTGTACGTCCCGCGTTCTCGGATGTGTTGCGCCTTCGTGAATATGTCGGGGACGTAGCGGACACGAGCGAAAAAATGCCGACGGTTGCAATCCCCATCGTCGGTTATAAACATTTTTATGCCGTCCAGCCCTCACATATCCACACGCTGCGTTATGGCCTGTTGATATCTAACTGGAATTTATTGACTTCCAAATGGAAATTTGCACAATATTGATTTTTAAGACGATGTCTCTTAGGTCTATGATTCTTTCTGTCAGTCCCTTGGAAATTATATAACGTTCCTCTCCCACTTCCCACCGCTTTGCTTTTTTCCCATTGTTTTTCCCAGCTCCATCCAACTTATCTCTTCTTCCTCATTCCTATCTTCATATTATTTGTTGCTTTCCATCCGTTGCACACTTTCCTCCTTGTTGCCATACAGTTCTTCAAAATGGTTTTCCAGCGTTCCATATCTATATTCCCTTTCCCTCTTCTTTTCTTGACATAATTCCTATCTCTGTTTTTTTTTCTCTCTCTCTCGCTTCATCGAACATGACCCTATTTTGTCTAATCTCTTTATTCCTTTCTTTGTCATAGCTTTTTGTATGTAACTGAAATGTCAACCCCTTTAGGCTTGTTGTTCTCTTTAGGTTCTTTCGCTTCAAGCTTTCTGCATTCATGTTTCATCCCACATTTTTATGGTTCTGTCCTTCTCCTTTTCTATAACTTGCCTTGTTATTCGTCTGTTATTTCCTACTTTAACTCCAGTTGCATATAATCTCCGTCCTGTCCCCCACTTTAAAGTGTTGTAATTGTAATTGTAATTTGTTTACTGTCGACGTTCAAATGTTTTAAATACAATTTAAACAAAATAATAAAAAAATATATTTTCACAGTTCGACAGACAAGTTGTTGAATTTTCACCCCGTACGACACTTTTTCATTACAGGTTTCTCTTTCACTCGCCGCTTATTGGAAAACAGTTGGAGCGGAAAACGTGGGGCGTTTTTGCTCAGAGTTAGTGTTTCCAGATAGCTCCCCCCCCCCCAAGTTGACATTCAACAGTGCGACGTAGATCGTCGTATTTTCGTCTATATTTAATTTTCGATATAAATTTTGGAAATAATATTTTTTCCCGTTTCAACCTCTTCCGACGACGCGTCACCGTCCGAAGGATTTCGAATTGTTTCGCGCGCGCCGCCGCGCCGCCGTGCCGTTCTTCGTCCGCACTTGCAAATGAGTAGGGCTCGGCTGAGAAATGGCGGCGATAAATCACACACAAAAGACCCTTTTTTAAATCTTAAAGAGTGACAGCCCCGATGGCAATCACCTAAACGCCATTATCTGGATCGCCATTAGTCAGCTCGGATTAAATTACCGCTTTGTGACGGTTTCCCGATCGGAGATTTTTAATTTCCGCCCGCGTAGTTTCATCCACGCTTGCCTTAATGAACACTATTTATTTCGATTGTATCTCCGATGCGACCCGCCCGTCCCGGTCGTCGTCGTGTGCGTCAAGAAAGCTGGGTTAATTGCACGACGATTTTTAATTTACTCGCCGTGAGTTTATTGTGTTTACGCACGCACCAGTTTTGCGACGTCTGCCGTACGAAACAATAGAAAAGCGACGAAAGACTAACATTTACGTAACTGAAACCGGTTTCGGATTTTTATTCTCATCTCATCGAAAATACAATGAGATTTAATGAAAACAATAATAATAATTAATGGAAACAATTACGATAGTTAATAGCCTGATTAAATTTTTTAAATGATAAATTATTGACTAGTTAATTTATCTTTATAACGAATTGACTGTCAAAAGTCAGAATAACCACAGATTACATTCTACTGATTTTCAAAAAAAAAAAATGACTGCGTATTTGGACAGGTGTTTAAAAAGTCCAATTAACAGATTAACACGATACGATGTTTAAAATTTTTTTTTACAAACTGACATATTAACAAGTAAAAATATTAACAAATGACATTTTAACAAATTGATGTATTCGCAAATCGACATACTAACAAGTTAACATTTTCACAAATCGACGTATAATAAAGTCCAAAATTATAATTTTAAATTTCTAGAAAATTGACCTATCAATAAAAATGAAAAATAACAAATTGAAGAAATATTATTAATAATTAGATTATATTAATATATTGACATTTTAACAAACTGACATATTAAGAACAGAGCCAATTAACCAACTGACATATTAACAAAATGACATAAAAGAAATCCAAAAATTAACAGTCTACGATATTACAAAGTGGTATATTAACAGATAATAAAGTTAACAAATTTTAATAAGTTAATAGATTAACACTTTATTAACATTTTAACAAACTGCCGTATTAAAAAGTCCAAGGCTGTCTTGTTAAAATGTACTTCTAAAAATTTGACATGTTAAAAACTGAACAGATTAACATATTGAAGTTTTAACAAACGGCCTGTCAAAATTATTGCCAATTAACAGATGGAAATATTAACAACATGTCATAGCAAACATTCGAAAATTAATAACCTGCCATATTAAATAATATATTTCACACACTGCCATATTAACGAATCAAAAATTAACAAAAAGAAATTTTAATAGAAGGAGATCAACACACTGGCATTTTAAAAAATTGTAATTATAAAGTCCCAAACTGTCATTTTGAAATCATAAATGACTGACATATGAATACAACAAAAAGACTAACAGACAGACTTTTAACAAACTAGAGTATTAAAAAATGGACAGATTAACAGATTGATATTTTAACAAAGTGACTTATTAATAAAGACGTCAATTAACAGTCTGACATATTAACAAAACCACATAATACACAATCCAGGCGCAATCTGTAGGCTGTAGGCTGTATGCTTATTAACAAATACACACATTAACACATTCATATTTTAACAAATTGACAAAATAAAATAAAAAATTATAATCTTTAAAATACCATGCGATAAGGATCAATAAAATTAAATGATTTTGTGTAGTATCGATTCAAAATCATGGACTTTTCTAAGAATGAAAGTTTTCTGAGGGCGCACAGCTCTTCAGCAAACAAATGAACGTAATCCGACGTTTCGTTTGTTAAACAAACGATCGTAAATTTGCCTCGTTGATCCATCGCGAAATTCGTCGCAATTATTCGAAGTTTCCGCGACAAACACGAAGATATTGCGGAATTTTTTTTTCTATTATTATATTCTACATTCGCCGCTTCAATTAACGAAATGGAAACTGTTAAAAAAAGCCTCATTAAAATATGGATAAAGCACCACTCGCGTATGCATCCGACTTTATAAATTAAAGCTCCGGTCCTCGTCCGGTTAATTGGATTAAAATTCTCGAAGAAATATTCAAATATTTAGATTAAATTCTCAATTATTAAAAGGAAACGTGCCTTTGTGTCGCACTTAATTACGCCCCGCCACCGCCGACCGACCGATATCAAAGGCGCTAAATTATGGATTTTAATTACCGAAAACGATAAATTTTAATTTGGAAATTTATATCGTACACGGACATGATTGCGAATCTTTATTTTCAGAAACGGATTTGTGTTTACGTTCTTTGTGATTGATATGTTTCATGATCGTGAGGAATTTCTTAAAGAGCATTCAGGAAAAAATAATAAGTAAAAAAATACGCTTTGATAAATTGTCATTTGAACCAATTAGCAAACTAGCTATTTAGTTAGTTTAAAATTAGTTTCATTGTTTTATTAATATGTAAGTTTGTTAATTTTTCAGTTTGGTAGATTCACTTTTGTTAATTTAATATATTTTCTTTGGATATTACGGTAACCTCGGAAAGAGGACGTCGTAGCATCAATTACAGGCAAAACTAATTAGTTCTGTTGCTTTCGCATTTTTCCCAGCAAACTTTATTAAAATCCTCGAAACGAATCAAACGGCCGCAAATCGACGTCGTCGTCAAAATCAAAACGAAAAGTGCATTTCAATTAAATTTAATGGAAAAACTTTCGCATAAACGTGCGAAATTTCCCCATCGAAGAATATAATTATCGAAGTTGCGGTTCGGTGATCGCGGCCGAATTCGCCCGAAAACGCTGATTAGTTTGCGAAAAACTTCCGAGTGACTCTTCAACTTGAGATATTTCTTTAAATCGGTCCGAATGCAATTTTAACTTTTTCATTAACGGTCGGTCTTTGTTTTTGACTTTTGATGCGGGAGTGGCGTCGGCGGCGGCCGTCGTTCGCTTTATTTCCGATAAGCGGCAGGCAGCATCGTTCCAATTCGTAAATGATTTATAGATTTACGACGGAGAAACGAAAAAAATTGTATGACAGTTTGAAAGATGGATAAGGTATAAAATTTTGAAAAATTTTTAACGATTCAACGTTGAAAAAAAAATTGTGTGTATACAGGATGAGTCATTTAGGTGTCCGGCTCTCTTATAATTTGAATAGAGCATACGTTTATAGACAAATGTTTTTTAGCCTTTAGAGCTTTACACTAAAATTATTTTCAACTATACAGGATGTTTCGATACAGACAACCGTTTATAACTGCCGTGGCAATTTGAAACAATTCTCCAGCTGTATCTCTTTAGCTCGTGAGACACATTTAAAACTGTTAAGACTGCGTTTTCTGTTTTTCTCTATCGCGTTACTTTTTTTTTTAAATGTGACTATTAATTCTTTTGGGTGTCTTAAGCAATACGTACTTAACTCTATTTAATTTTAATTAAATTGATTGTATTCAAATGAATTTGTCAGACACGGAAAAGCTTTTAAAAGTGATAACGACGTTCCATTGGTGGTGGAATATACAGCCCGACCCGTTCCCAACTTCAGTCAAGTAAAATCTAATCCCGGAAATAAAAACAAAATTCAGTTATCGTAAAAGCTTTGCGATGCAATAAAAAGAAACAGTGTCGAAAACACGAACGGGACGAGATCGAAACTTTTAAAAACCCCCATATCGAGTTTCGACGTTTTTATTCACGTCCGTTCGTTCGTTTCCTTCGTCCGTTCTTAATGTTTATTATTCGTTTTGCGGCATTAAAGTTTATAATGTCGTCTGTATTTTGTCTTCGTTATTTCGTCCGTCGGCGTCGGCGTCGCGTCGGTCCGAACGGGGGCGTTCGCCGTTAGAATGTTTCCTTTTCATTACGGGTCGTTAAAAGTTTCTTTTTCGCCCGTTTCAGTTTCGAGAACGTTTTATTTCCGTGATTTAACTTCGGAATAACACTTTTGCGGAGCGAAACCGCATCCGAATGTTTTCCTTTCGAAACGTCGGCATCGTCGGAAATTCTCGTACACGCGGTTTGTCAGATTTTGCACGCGAAACGAAATTTGAACTTCCAACTTTTACGTACCGCGTCGAATTACAAATTGGATGTCTTCCGGTTTGCATGGCGTTTTCGTGCGAAACACCTTGGAATCGTGAGAATAATTTGAAAGGGTTTTGAAAATCCACACCGAAATTTTCCCTCGATGTTGATTATCGAAAAACTTGCTCATTCTTACTGTTTTGTATAAATTGAATTTTCTAGGATTTTATGGATGTCCTGCATATTTTCAGAACATCTTCTGATTGTATTGACTGTTTCACTCTTTAGTCACAAGTGATCAAAATAACCTTCACATTATGTTATCAATTGAATACGCTGTACTGATTGAAGACGCTGTATTGACTGAAAACACTATATTAACTGATTACGCTCTATTGACTGAATACACCGTACTGACTGAATACGTTGTATTGACTGAACAGGCTGTACTAAATGCGCTGTATTGATTGAAGATGCTGTATTGACAGAAAGCGATTTATTGATTGAGTCACACTATTTACTGACTACACTGTATTTATTGACTAAACTCTATTTATTGACCATGGTATTTACTGACTGTACTGTATTTACTGATACCGCTGTATTTACTGGCTAAACTGTATTTATTAACTAAACTGTATTTATTAACTAAACTGTATTTATTAACTAAACTGTATTCACTAACACAAAAAATTGTAAGTAAAAACTTACGTTAAGAGCTCCCTCGTTGGACATAAGGGTAATTAAAATTTTAGAATTTAATTGTAACTTTAAATCAAGCCCTCATGCAATTAAATTATGCAACCAAGTTAGCTTATTCATATTTTTGATTGAAAATTGCTTACTTCATCTGCAACCCAGAATGCTCCAAGTGCATTTCTTCAACGAGTTACCATCATTCGACAATTAATTATTTCGATTTAAGACAATCATGTACCACAACTTATTATATTTAACAAAATTTCTAAACTAAATTACATTTAACAATACTATACGCTATTATTTAACTAATTGTTACTATTTTACAAATTATTTATTAAATTTTAATTAATTCCATCAGGAAATAACACAGCAATATGTATACTACGTTACGCGGGCAGCATAGTGTGTTTTGGGTCGCATATAAAAACTTGTCGGGCAGCAGGTTGAATATGGCTGGACTACACTGTATTTATTGACAACGTTGCATTGACTAATCATGAATGTTGTTTATATTGTACTGTATTGACTGTCTTTACTGTATGAACTTAGTATATTGTATTTATTTACTGCACTGTATTTAATGACTACATTGCATCATCAGCATTATTTTGCAATGTTATACAGACTAATTGAATTTAATGCTATACATGTACCTTAATTCGAGGTTATACATGATGATTCTTCCAACTTTATTAAATTTGTGCCTCTTTTCTTATAACCTTGGCTACCTTCACTGTTATCGTTGCAATGTTCAGACTCGCTCTTGACAATCGTGCTATTTTCACAGTTTCGACTGTTTTGATAACAGCCTGGATTATTATGTTTTTGATTGAAATATCAAATAATTTCCACATAAATCGCCCGTTCAATCGACGTGTGTAATCGAATGGAAGGCGTCGCGAAGATAGTTTGTAGCCGGCGGTCATCCGCAAACAAGCGAGCGTCGGTGGTCAGCCGCAAAACCGGTTATTTATCGGCGTCTTCGGAGGCTTCGCCCATTAGCTTCGCCCGCACGGTCAACCAGCCTTAATAAAGCTATCATCGTCGAATTACACGGACCGACAAATTGGATCGAGACGCTCAAAGCAATAGAAAAAAACGGTGCCATCCGTATTGAGAAATACAGCAAGAATCGCGTGTAAGTTACGACTACCGATTGTGAATTTTATGTGTGTGAATTTTTCCTTTATTAATTTTTGCATGGTGTTCGGCCCTTTTGTTTCCAAAAATTAATCGAGCCTAACCCACGTCAAAATGGCGACGGTTTTGTTGCCGTAATCCGTTTAAACATCCGAAGTCGCCCGCAGTCGCTTTACACGCTACGCTAAAGATGTCACGAGCCTGCGTCCCACATGACGTTAACTTGACGCGTGTTCACCCATGCGATCTCGCAACCGTGTGTCGTGTAGTTAGCATTTAATTATCGCGCCAACAATTAGTCTGAGGGACCGGAAGCCCCACTCCCCACATAACACCCGCCACTGCAATATTTCAAAAAGTGTCAACGCAACGTGCGACGACGGCGATGGATTACAAAAATCACCTTTTCAACGGCGAATAACGACAAATTGAACGGTTTCATAAACAATCTTATCGGTGTTTAAAGACTTTTTTAATCGAGAACGTCGGGCGTTTCCGCCCCGCACATTCCCGATCGTTACATTCTAGCACGTAACGACGACGGTTTAGTTTATTAAATTTCCCACGTAATAACAACGTATGGAAGTCGTAGAAACGTACGAAGCCGCAATATCGTTCAATCGACGCGTAACGACCTTTACGAGCGGACGGCAAGTACCGGCCGTAACGCCGCCGTAATGCACTTTACAGGCTGTTCGACAACAGTATCGTTGATATCGGCGATTTAACTTTTCATATTCGGGCTTTGCGCGCGATTTACGATACGTTGAGGGTAACTTAATAAGCAATTATCAGTTAGCGCGTGGCGTTTATTATAGTCGGTGGGCGGCTGTGGCCGCGCCGTAACGGCCGAAACGGGCGAGCGTTAATATTTTAGATACGTAGTGCGATTCGAGAGGAACGTGACTGTGTGGACGTTTTTACAAAATTGAAATCGGGTCTTAAATAAAATAGTTGTACGCAAAAAATAAGTTTTTTGTTTTTGGTAGTGACATCTGTATGATGTTTCCATGTAAATTTTAAGGTTGGATTGCTTTCGGAACGAGAAACTGACAAGAGCTGTTAATAAGTCAATTAAATTATTTGAGGATTACTGGTCTAGTGGCTTAGTAAATAAGCTAGTAATCTCAAGTTCTAGGGTAAAAGTCTTAGTAGAGTGGAATTGAATAGGCTTTAACATTTGTAAGACGGTCTTGGCCGCGCCCCCTCCCTCTCAGTCCAGTTAAGTTCTTTGAACCCAGACAAGATGTAAGAGGGACTCAATTGAGAATTAAATAATGACAAGTGTTTGAACAGTTAATAGCTGTTAGCTGTCAAATTACTGACAGTTGAAATATGTAATATATTTGTATATGGAAAGTAACGTGCCATCGTATCGTGCAGAAAACAAGCAAATATCCATAAGGAAAAATAAATCTGATGATAATAGCCGAAAAACGAAACGTTGCGCGTTGTTGTTGGTTACACGACGTGATCCTTCATCGAAAATGGCCCTGCAAATTTTTTTCCGAATTGTAAGCGCCTTCAAACAAAAAAGTTACGGTCAAAAAACGAAAATGCTATATATATATGACATATCTGGTATTGTCAGTCATTTCCGAGTGTTTAAGGCTGATTAGATATAATTTGTTGACTTTTTCAAAAAAGTTCGACAGCGCTGAACGTGTAAATATTATAAATTTGTATACAGCGTGATCCAAATTTGTGTGTAACAATAATTTATAGAACCTTATTGAATTTTTGTTTTAGAAATAGTTATTTTTTAGTTTGAAATTAAAAATATTTGTTACATCACATTTAAAAATGATTTGTATATAAATTAATATGTCGTAACAAACATTTTTATTACATTAATTAATTGATAGCTAAAGAACCGTTTAATATTTTTCGCAACTTGGACTGCTCGTTTTCTTCAATCATTTCCTCTAATTCCGTGTCCGGAAATACGAATCGATTTTCTTACGAGATAGGAGGAGTGGGGAAGGGTCATTAGAATAAATTGAAAAAGAAAACGAGCGGAAAGTTTCGGACAACTATAATTTAAGAAAATTACCCCGAGTGCTCGGAAAATATCTCTATCCGCGCGCCCTCAATCTCGAACGCAATCTTCTCTTTGTTTCGTCCCGGTTTACGACGCCGAAAGCGGCGATCCGAGTCAATCCAGCTCGAGCCGCCGTTTTCGGCGGATGCAGCAGCGTCTCGGCGACATTAACGGGAAATCGGCGTATCTTATGGTAATCTAGACTGGAGGAGCTTAAGCGAAGACGGAACGATCGCATCGTAATCGCGCTGTACCTTCATACGAAAATTGTACCATTTTTCATTAACGATTTTTCTCGAAATGGTGCATGCACGACTGTCACGTGTCTGCGAAGTGTCAGAAAATCGCATATTTTATCAACAGGCGTCCTACCTCCCTCCGCCGGCCACCGCACCCCTTTCGTTCCAAAACCGACTGGTACCGGAGGGTTTCGTGTTGAATCCGAAACTGTTGCTAAGAAACTCGTACCACGCTGTTCAAATGTTAAGCGCACGTAATTAACTCGAAGAGGGTGACTAGATACATTCGTTTTTTTGTTGTTTTGTTTTGAGCGATAAATCTCGTAACTCATATTTTATTTTATTCGTTTGATTTCGTTTTTTGTTTTAGTTCCGCTTGTTAAAATATGTAGAAAGAAAATTTATGAAAATTGTCGCAAAAATTACCTAGATGTGTATTAATTGTATTTAAAAAAAATTAAATTTGGCGCCGTGTGCAAATTTTTTTTACACAAATCTGTACGTGAAGCAACGAGAACAGACAGGAAAGTGTAACGATTTTTTTTGTCGATACTTTGGCGACGTGCATCGTCCGAATTTCTTTCGTATTCATAGATTAATTGTCTTTCAATAAAATTTAAATTGGGCGCCGTGTGCAAAAGAAATCTATAAAAATCTATACCTTTAATCAATATTTTTTTTTAATAATTATAAGCTTACCGATTAAAGATTATGGCGCCAAATTCAGTTTTTTAACTGGCCCCCATCCCAGCGAACTAAGCTAGTAAGGTATAGGGGCCCTCGCTTCGCTGAAAAAATCAGTTGATATGATATTAACTTAATTTCAAGTTGACTATCAGTAATTTTATTCTTTTCATTTTGTCAATTAAATGATTATAAATAACTCTGTCCTTCAATTAAAAAAAAATAGCTAATTGAGTTTATAAAAAAAATGTTACAACAAAAAAACCATGGGCGCACGAAAAAATTTAGCTGAGATTTCAAACAATTTCCATTGCGAAAAATCGATTTTTGACCTCGTTCTTAGACAGTAGGTCGAGAGCATAACAAATAACGCACATTGTATTCGACTGGTCCGCGTTAATTGACGAAATTTGGCGGACGCGAGGCGGCACAAGCGACTCAGTTAATGCATTAAAAGGATTCGCAGATAAATAACGAGCTCGGTGCGACCTCCGACTCCCGATCTGCCATAAATCTGCTTCCCTTTAAAACTCGCAATCAACATGCGGCCATTAGTGTGCTGTGGACGCGTATATATCAGAGCCAGATCGGTATGGGAGGATCCACATTATCTACGGCTATGGCGTTGTGTGCTTCCCGCTGTGTTCGCGTGTTAATACTAACGTACCAAAAGAATGGATTTTTGTTTTAATATTCAATATTTTGTTTGTGTTTATTCCACAATTTTACATCCATAAAAGCAAAAAAAATAAATAAAAAAGTCCATAAAATATTTCCACGCTTGTTGTTAAATACGTGGAGAGAGCGCCAAGCAAACGAAAGATAAAAGTGGAAAAGATGCATAAGATGGCCGCTTGCCAGTTTCCGTTATCCGGCGGATCCGTTTCGTCCGGAGATAGGACACGTGGCGTCCCGCCCGTCGCACACCCCCTCGTCCTCCGACGACCGAGAGAAACGGGGCGCAACTCGTGATATATGAGGACAGTCCGGATTAAGCGATAAGCTACACACTCTTCCGCCTTCCTATATCTCCTGTTGAATGAGGCGCCCAATAATGAAAACGCTCCGCGATCCCGACGAGTTCTTCTGTATGGGGACGCGCCCTTCGACGACGACGACTCGAATTTAACGAACGTGTCGTTTTCGCGAATTACAAAATTGGGCGTCCAGTTCTGCATGAACTCATTGAATTCGACGCCTATTACCTGTAAACAATCGGGCATAAATCAACTTGACAGTTGCTAACATTTAACTGGTAGTTACATGGATTTTCCCATTTTGTACCTGAAGATTTTCGAATCCATTCGCAAAATCGATCGATTCACACGTCACGTCCGACGCGTGTTTCGACCGTTAACGTTTTTCGTTATATGGGATTCGGGGGGACGGGGGGCGATTACGAAGCGGTGCGTCACGCGCCGCCGCCGTCACATATCATCACGCAGCGCACCCCTAAGCCCCCGTTGTTCTTCCGGTCGAGATTCGGGTATTGACAAATGCCATTGTTGGCGCGCATAAATCGCGTACGAAACGACGTCTCGCGTGTGTCGACACGGTCCGGCCGTTCCGGAACAAATGAGTAATGACGGCGCGGCGTCGAAATCGAAGACGTGCTAAATTCACAAATGTTGCCTGCGATAGACGTGAAAGAGAGATACGAAAACGATTTGATTTACTAGGAGATCGTCGATCATCTTAATTAGGATTTGAGTATTTTTAAGATTAGAATTGGGTTTCGAGGGAAAATATTTTCTTCGTAGGACTAAAACATGATCCTCGTCTCGTTGACTACGTTAATGGATCGACGTCGTGTCTACGCGTCACCCTCCAGAAGACGGAGCCACTTGTCATCTGCAGAGTAAACAGCCCGACTCGATGTTTGCTTACGAGCTCGCTATTTGTCAAACATTTTATTTTCTTTCGCAGTTGGCTCGGCGCAGACACGAGGCGATGACATATTGGCTCGTTTAACGAGAGCCGAGACTCTTGTGTACTTTTATCGCTGCCGATTACGTTTTGTCTGCACAGCAGATTAAATCAAATATTTTTCATTCGACGAGGCGCGCGCGCGACGCGAATTAACGAAATTTACATTCGCGAGTGACGTTTCCAATCGACAAACAAGGGTAACGTTTTTCCAACTCGTTTAAATATATTTACAATATTTTTGTTCATATGGCCTAATTTTTAAAAAAATGTCACAAATTCAATAGACGTCACAGGAGGTTGCTATTCTATCCTCAACTAAAAGCCTTCAAAGCGTATCTTTATGCAACGTTTCGTAATATTTTGGTCGCAACATCACAACTTGTCTTAGTCGCAAGCTACCGATTAGAAAGCTTATTTTTAAGGGTCACATATATATGAGACACACTATGTATAAAATTAAGAGATGTACTCGATTGGCGCTTATAATGTTTCTATAAAAACAAACGAACTAAATCTAAACACTCACTCAGCTTTAAACGATTTCGATTGATATTTATGATGTCATATATATATAGAATTTTCGTTTTTCGCCCTTAACTTTTTTATTTGAAATCCATTTTCAATTTAATAAAAAGATCTGTAGGCTACTTTCGACAAGGATTCATGTCGTGTTACCAAAAATATCGTACGACGTTTCGTCTTTGAGCAACATCATCAGATTTATTTTTGCTTACGGGCATTATGTATGATTTTTGCATGGTTTTCTGACACATTATTTTCCCAAAACAAATATATTTACCACTTGCATATTTTGAGTACTTCATTGTCATTTAATTCAAAAAGTGCAAAATTCCAAAGCAAAAATTAAAAATTTATATCATAAATTTGTCAGTATTTAATCCCAGCGTGGGTGTTCCGCATAAAACAAATACCATAACCAACATCAGCGATTTAGGGACAAATCCTGAAAATCACCTTATTCGGTCAAAGCCCTTTTTACTGAAATTCTAAATCTGTAAATTGATTGCGATTTTAGGAAAACGAAAAGATTTGAATTCTCCGATACTTTTGATTAAATTCTGAAATATTGATAATCGTAACAGATAATAATAAGAATAAGAATAATTAAAAGATATGTAATAATAAATTAGGACACACTGTAAATTAGTATTACTAGAGAGTAAAGAAAGTCTATTAATTTTAAAGAGCTCTGTGTTTTCGTCAATTATGTGAATAAACTGCAAATGTGACTGGATCTAATTTCCAACAAATGAATAGTTTTCTTCGACAAAATCGATGAAAGAAATATGCAGTTTTGGAAAATGTTGGATGCAAGATAGAAATGCATCGGTTTTCAGCCTCCCGGCGTTCCGTCATTAATTTTGCACAAAGAATGTCATCCGCACGCCGTTCCAACGTGTGTGCGTTCCGTAATTAATGTGACAGAAATTGCGGCGCGGTGGACACATTCTATAGGTCGGACGACAATGAGGATGATTTCAGCAACTCGAAAACTCCTCAAGAATTTGCCGTGCGCGACGTCGGCGCGTGTTCGGCGGGCGCAAAAGACAAGATTGACGACGCGAACCACTTTATTTCGGTCTGTTATTCGCTGCTTAATGTCTTCTTGGCGTGCATAGTCGCGAAGTTTGAGGACTGAATTATTACTTAAACGAAAACGGTAAATATCTTCCTTTTTGCCATAGAATGATTTCAAATTTGCACGTCAAATTGCTTAATTCGCACCAAAACGACGTCAATTTCATTTATTAATCTTGATTAGTAGCTCAAATTGGTCAGTAAATCAATAAATATCACATTGTTTCGAATACACATAGTTGAGTCAGCCTGTATATAAAACTATGCGATTTACTCGATTGGTGCTGATGAAATGTTTTGTAAAATCAAATGAAATAAATCTAAACAGAGACGTAGCTATAACCCATACTAATTGTTTGATGTTTACGATATGACATATATATACAGGATTTTCGTTTCTTGCCCGTAACTTTTTTATTTGAAGTGCGTTTTCAATTTGATGAAAAGTTGTCTGAGCCGCTTTCGGTGGGAAATCATGTGGTGTAAACAAAAATATCGTACAACGTTTCGTTTTTTCGTAAATCATCATCAGATATATTTTTCTGTGGGAGCCATGTGTATTTTTTAAATACAATAAGGTGAGTCATTTGCAGAAGCTGAGATGAGAGAGTGATATTACAAATTAAAAAATTAAATAAATAAATTTCAATCGATTTCTTAAAATTGAAATTATAAATTTTTAATTTCGAATGTCAGTAGGCAAGATTATATCAAAATCCTTTGCAGAGGACAATGATCGCTAAATAATAAATATTGACTAAATTAATAAATAATAAAAATAAATTTGCAACATTTTTGTGGTATAATCACATTTTTTAAAAAATCTGCTGGGTGTGTATTCTCATAATTTTCAATGTAAATTCATTTCGTATAATTTTATTCGTCTCCATTATTTTCCTCCAGTGAGACGAAGGTCCAATGATACGGTCGAAGGACACCCGGGACGTGGGCGTTTAAGCGCTTCACAATTATGCTGCGTTTTCACATAAATTTCCGCGCAGATAAAACGTTACATTTATCTTCTTTTAAAACGGAGTCGGAATTATCCCCCATATATCCTTTCCTGCGATGTTAATCCCCGGGCCGTGCGGGCCGCCGCAACAGCTCAGCGTTTTTGATGATTTAAAGAAGGGCGTCCGCGTCGCATTAAAACTTTCCTCGTCGTGTGACACGGCCGTCGCAATCGGCCGTGGGAATTTACGGAAAAAATCGCGACGAGAAGGACGCGAATTAATTGATCGTATCGATTCGGGTCGGATTCGTGCTTTATCTGGTTTTCGTAGCTTCACACGTGTGAAGAGTCCCTTTCCGATGAATGGCACTTACGGGTGTGATGTATCCGCGGCATATTTGCTATTATGTCGGTCACGCATTTTTTTATCGTTATGGGGTGGATCCACCTACCCACACAATGGGAAAAAATATTTTCACACAATACGTTTTTATAAACGGAATCTTAAAGAAGAAACAATTTTAATTTTGAAATTTATGGAAATTTGTAGATACATTTCGATTTTTTCTACAAAACCCCAAAGCGATAAAAAATATTTTTGGGTTTTACAAAGCAAAATACTTTGTTATGAATTTCATGCAAAAAAATGGAATAAACCCAAAACAAAGTGAATAAACCCTACTCAAAAAGTGAATAATTATTCACCCAATTTTACTGAATCTAAAAGAATATCCATGCAAAAAAGTGAATAAACCCAACTAAAAAGTAAATAAACTATACTAAAAAATGTATAAACTCAATTAAAAACAAAGTGAATAAACCCAAACAAATTTTACTGAATCTAAAAATAAACCCAACTTTAAAGAAGTGGATAAACTCAATCCAATTTTACTGAATCTAAAAGAATTTCATGCAAAAAAATTAATACTCCCAATTAAAAAGTAAATAAATTCTTCGATAGGTTCGCTTAGATTGGATTCGGCTCGGTTTTATAAAGTTGGCTTGGGTTCGATTCGATTTTGTTGTATTGATTTGGGTTCGAATCGATTGGATGACCCCGACATGGATAGTTAGGTTATTTGTGTTTCGATATGAGTCGTTTGGGTTTGATTTAATGAAATCAAACCCAATTAATTAATTGGGAACCCATTTCATTTAACTTGGTTGGTGTTCGATTTGGTTGAATTGGTTACTGTTTAGTTACATTGGATTTCATTCGATGCACTTAGGTTAGCTTCAAGATTGATGGGTTTCTAAATGTTTGTTAAGTTCGATCAGTCGGGGTAGGAGAAGTTCAAACTTTTAGATTGAGTTAATTTCAATCTGTCAGGTTAAGTTCGATCATTTAAACTGGGTTAAATTCGATCAATTAGGTTTTGTTAAGATCTTTTAAGATTAAGATTAAGTTAAGCTGGACGTGTTAGGTTAGGTTACGTCCGATGTGTTAGGTTAAGTTTCCGTTTGACAAGTAGATTTTTAAATTGGGTTAAGTACAATTTTTTATTATTAGCTCAATTTTATTATAATTTATAAAATTAAACTCGTTGTAAATTCCATCCATTTTGGAAGCTCAGAATTAGCGAGAAATGCGAATTATCGGCGACGTAACGCCTCAACCGCGATTACAAACAACGTTATTAATCAAATCTCGCGCTGATGGATCACGTAACTGTGACTGTGTGACTTCACATCGACGTGATATATCGCGCTTTGCATCATCCAGACCTCACGTACAAATTGGGACGTTTCAATAACTTACAAAAAAAATGTTAAACGCGACGCGACGTCGTAGGCATAGCGGAAATAAAATGCAGGTCGCATGTGTGGTAACAAAGGACAATCAAAGTACGAAATAACTTCGGATAACATCGTTGACATGAACGTATATTTTTCCTCGGGTGTATTATGTGTCACATTAATTCATATTTCATACGAGATAAAACTAAATTATGCTCGTCGAGAGGAACTTTATTTTTAGGTTATGTACGAATTAGAATTTTGCAACGTGCGGCATATCGAACATACAAAGTTTCCGTGTTTGACGTCGATTTCGAATTTAATCTTCGGTTTCATTCGATATGAACCGAGTTCGATACTCAACGTGGAATTTTTTTTTTATCAAATTTTTTTGCCTTCATCCAAGTTATACATTTAAGATGTTTGTATTATTTTCTTCTTACTTTTTCTTCCTTTGATCTGTTCAGTGGTTTCTTCGTTCATAAATGCAGAGCGAGTTGGACAGCTTAGTTGAACAGCTTGGAACAACTTTTAATCAGCTTTAATCAAAATAATTCTTGAACAGTTCAAAGCTGTTCAGAGATGTTCAACCTCGTCAGGCTTTTGCAATCGTGACGTCACAAAAGGGGGCGGAGCTTAAAAACAAAACTTCTAATATTTCGTTACAAATCAAATTATCCGTGCGCGGTTCAACGAGCTACGGGGCCACCTCACAATCAAAAACGTCAATAAAACGTCAAAATTACTTCCATTTTCGACGACCAATCCGACCCCTTCAGTAAAGGACCGGGCGCGTACATTTCTGTCCCTTTCACTAAGTGGTTGTCAATCACGCGCACACACACACAAATAAAGCGCATTATCGACGACACTCCGAAAAAGGTCGTCCATTTCCAGCGCCCCTAAACAGGACGTGTGAGCGGGCGGGGGACGTTTCGTGCATTACGAGACTGATTTATGGCGGGACCGTAATCTAGTGGACGAGAAGACCTCCACTGACCTGTCCAATGAAGCGGACGACTGATAAGGATTATTTCGGTTGGCATTCGTGCGACAGTGACTGATGCGATCGTCGGCGGTTACTTGATTAAACCGTGACGAGTATCCACGACTGATAGAGCACCATCGACGTCGTTAATCATTTAATGATTTAAAAAAAATGCGCTCGTTTAAATCTCTGGGAAATTCAATCGTTTCTAATTAACGACGCTCGTCGTCGTTTGTGTTTACGCAAAGGTTATTTGAAAGGAGAGGGATCGTTAAAGACTTTCAATTCCGAAGAAAACGCTCGCAGACCGCCCCCAAACCCCATCCCGATGCATCACAGTCTCGTACGTAAACATAACGAATTGCAGAATCAGTCTCTGGCTTAGTTGCAAAGTAATGAGTTTGCTTTGGAAGTGCTCTGATGGATGAGGGACTTTCACGCGTGCTTCATTTGGGGCTTTTAACCGTTTCGTGTTCTTTATACGTTCGGATGCCGGAAACAGACGGAACCATTCAATGCGGACGGGATATTTATAACTCCGCTCCGACTCAACGTTCTAATTTTTACTGCTACTTGTTGCGAATTCAGTTTTTTCTTTCTTTAGAATTTAATCACGTTTCCTCTACTTGAAATGATTTTGAAGCGAAACCAAATTTATTACGAGATTTAAAATCGGAATTTTGACGATTTTCGCTTTTCTCCACGCATTTTGTTAAATTCGTCTTTGATGGTTCATGCTGTATATAAATACAGCGTTATTATTATACGTTGAACGTTAACGAGAGATTTTTTAAAAAAAGCTTCAAATTACGTCTAATAAGCCTCACACAATCGGAAATTATTGATAATCTCCGATATGACATATACAGAGTGGACCATCGTATAGCATATTCACGAAAAACTATATTTCTAATCATTTTAGGAACTTGAATTTAGCGGTCAATAATCTACAGTGGAAGTACTACAAAATAGCCATTCTATTTTTTCAAATAGACGCTCCGACCGGCGGCAAGACGCCAAAAAGTAAAAAAATTGTAATTTTATATATTTTTTTATCAAGTCACTAAAATCAAAATATCACAGACAACGCATTTCTGATATTAAAAATGTTGAAGGAGTCATAGATTTCAAATTAATTAGACTTTTATAAATTTGGATACGAAAATGTGAATAATTTATTGCGACAACCCTCAATGACCCTAAATCTTGGTTGACAATGGTCGCTTAACCGCAAACAACCCATTGTAAATCATAAATGGTGCAGCCGAAAAGCTACAGGTGTTTTTCATTTCAGAACCGGGCTTAATAATTTATTTTAAACCCGGTTCGGTAAAATGAATTACGTTTGATGTTTTTTAATTCAACTTTGGCTAATTATCTTTTTTTTTCCTTGAGCATGCAACCAAATTAAAACTCGAGTTGTGCAATAAAATATATTTATTACGACACACGTTCCGCGGCGGTTTCAAATTCGAAGAGTTAGGTCGTGGATTTGTTAGGATCGACGCATCAGATGTGCGTCAGAATAAGTTTTATTGGAGACCCTTGTAAATCAGATTGCCACCGTCTCATGATTCCTGTCATTTTGAGGTTCTACCATAAATAATGCTATTACCTTATTGTTGGATATAAAATTACGATTTATTCAGTTATTATTCGAATTTAAATGCCAACTTTTGTATAATCAAAATCTACATGTCATGGAGGTGAGGCTGTAAAAAAAAATCCAGATTGCTTTATTACTTTGATAATAAAACGCTATCAAAGTCAAATTTCACATTGGTTATATTTTAGAAAAAATTATTCGGCCATTTTGTAGATTGGATATTTAAGATTATGCCTTCTAATTTTCAGATTTTTTTGACAACTATAAAAGGGTTTTATTTTGAATATGCTATACGATGGTCCACCCTGTATATTGTACTTGTGTTATATACGTACATGTTTTTAAACAAATATATATATAAAGTTTGTTGGCACACACTTTAATAATAGCTGTTTGTCGCATAATATTGAAGAACTTACGTTTTACACGTAACGAAACGGTACTTGAAGAATCGACAACATTAGAATTAAAATTCAGTGCGTTTGGTGTTTTATTTGAAGGAAGTCGATAATATACTTGTTGAATTTTTATTCGAAATACTTTAAAAATTACTTGCATGCGTATTTCCTAGTTGGCTTTTATCTTTTAAGTCGACGTTTTTCGATTATCTTCCAGAACATTATATATGTATATAAATAAATAAATAAGTAAATAGATCTTATTTAAAGGTAGATCGGTCACCATTTCCTTTGTTTATAACCTCTCGCCTATGTCTCTCCATACATCCCTGTCACCAGCCTTCTGCATCCAGTTTTTTATTCCCTCACGCCTTGAGTCCTCCTCCACTTCCTACAACCACTTAGATCTAGGTCTACCTCGTCTTTTTTGCCTCCTGGTTTCCATTTAAAATTGTATGTATTATGGTTCGAGGGTCTGCGCGCCATTCATGTCTCGACCAATTCCTTGCTTCTTCGTTTTGGTCACTATATCACCTCCATCTATTTCTTTTATTAATTCGTTGTTCATCCTTGTTGTTATAGTTATTCTCTCCTATTTTTATGGGACTCTTAGAATCTTTTTCTTATCAATTCTTATTTGTTCTCTTTGCGTTATTGACATTGTTTCTGCTAATGGATCATTGCCTCATATATTTTTTTTTTTTCATTTTAAGTAATTTACTTTTTATGAGTATTTTGCATAATACGCTTTATTAATTATATTTTCTCTTTAATTTCCGCATCTCTTCTTCCATCATTTGTTAATATCATCTCTAAGTATTTAAATTTATCCACCTCGTCAAAAGCGTATTTTTCTATTTTTATTTTTTTATCTTCAGACTCCTTGACAAATCTCCTCAATTTATTTTCTGGACCATTTTCGTTGCTTTCGTGATTAATTCTTCTTATTCTTATTTCCAGAACATTGGTACAGTAAAATACAATCAACATTATACGTGGCATTTTTTCAGATGTTTATGAAGAAATCTATCCAAAAGTGACACGACTTAAAGGATTAACTGAATCTATTCAAAATGATAAGAAACGTTATAAAAGATTTTTAAAAGTAATATAATAGATAATTAACCTCATGATGACGTGGACGAATGATATTTTAAAACCAAGATCACATGCACCAATCAGAACAATATTTTATACTGAAAAGATTGCATGGTGCTTTTCTCGCTGCTACGCCATAGGTTTTTGATTTAGTAAGCATGACAACTTTAAAAATACATTAAAAGTCATTTTGACAAACGTCAATGTTATAATTCATTCGGTTAATTCTCCAACCAAAGATCATTCGTACTCAACTTTTGCCTGAAAAGATTTTCATTTATTCGCAATGATTGCTAAAAGCAATTAAACTCGACCAATTTCCTTTCGTCAAATTGGTTTCGTTTAATTGCCAAGCAACAACTGCTCATAAATGAAAATCTTTCCGACAAAAATTGAGTACTAGATCTTACGTATGAAAATATACTCAAAGGAATTCAGCCAACCCAACCTTTGTCAAGTTACCCAACCCATAAACTCTGTTTATATACCCAATATTTCAAATTTCTTGCATCCTTCTATAGTAGATTTTATTTCTGAAACTTTCTTGAGATTAACTTTGTTATTTTAAATGGAAAAGAAAAATATCAAGAATTAATTTACAATAAATTCCAAAACGATAAAATATAATTAGCATATTAAAATTAAGGTACACGCATAATTTTCCATTAATATGTTGCTAAATGAAAAATTTAAAAATGGTGATCAAAAACATTTTCATAAAATGTTTGTAGACAATGTAACCCATAGAAGTTAACTGAATCCAAGCAAAGTCAACTGAATCCAATCCAAGTCTACAGAAACCAACAAAAATGCAGTACTGCATTCTTTTTGCAAACCAATCCTTGTGAATATTTCTTTCAAAATCAACCGTCGCCATTCGTTCCTCCTATCTTATAGTTTTTATTTACAGCAATTGCATGATATTGAATACTGTATACAAAAATCATGATTTTTTTTCCAAAATTGTTTTCAAAAACAACACTCATGTTAATCTTCCAATTCTTGATTTTTGACAGTTTCATGGAATTAAACTTATGACCGTCTATGTGCCAAGCCAAGGAATCTGTTTTATTCGGAGACGAAGAACTGGGTTCGGGTATACTTTAACACATATTGCCCCCCCCCCCCAGGCGGAATAAGGCTTTTGATTAGGGGACCCTCGATTGGACGCAGCCTGGCATTGTTGCTCCAACTCAACAGGGAAAGAAAGAGGCGATTGGTGGACTTGGTCAGCCACACTCGCCTGAATAAGCACCTTCATACAGTGCGGGTCGCGGATGATCCAAAGTTCAGAAAGTGTGAAGAGAAGGAGGAGTTCTCCACTCGAAGCGAAATAAGCTTATCGGCAATCAATTTTTTTGCCGGGCGCGCTATGGGATCTGGAGTAGAGTAGGCCGTTTCCTCTCGTGGAGGCAGCCAGGTTCTCCTAATTTAAAATAATAAAGTTTGGAACAAATTTGTAAATGATTTTTCGATTAAGATTTTTTTAAACGTTGCTAATTTGGATTTAAATTGTTTGAGAATATTTTCTTGAAAATCAACTTTCGTTTATACTTAGTTTGTACTTCAGATTATTGTGATTTTTTTTGTATGAAACATTATTGAAAATTCAGTACAAACTTTAAAAAACTTTACTCAACATGTATTTTGAACTTTTAATAATTCGACTGAAATTTATTACATGAAACTTCTTGCAAAATCAACCCTACCCTTTGACTTGCATTTTTTTTTATATCACTCTTTGATGCTTTGAAAATTTCGATCTTTGCAATGTTTAGAAGATCTCTAAATATTAAACATGCACCCACAGAATTAGATAATTTTTAATACATATTAATAAAGTTTCTTATTTTTGAAACATATAATTTTGCAAAATTTAACAATTTTTATAAATTAAGTTAAAAATTCAAAATTAAGAGGTAACGAATGAACAGATGGAGATTAAGATGAATTTCGCCGAGTTTCGTACATTTTAGTTACATTGTAGCTCATATAATAACTAAGATATCATCAGTGGTGTGTGTGTATATGGAAGAATTAATTTTTGATTAACTTAATATTTATGGATTAAATTGTCTGGTCGATTTGTAATGGACGGGCGCAATATTGCTCGAAAATCGATAAAATCAAGGGGAGCAAATTCGTCGTCCATATAAGGCGATGTTGCTTTAAAACATAAAACCTCAGGTCCGCACAAAAGAATATACAAGCAACGGCCGGCCGAAGTGAACAAACCAATTAATTTAAAAAGAGGTAACTGACAAAATGGCAAATTAAAATTAATAAACCTATATAAATTCAAGAAACAAGATGGGCCTTAGAGTTTTTCTCGGGGCCCCGCGAGAGAGCGGACCGCCGCCGCTTAAAATGTAATTAAAACCGGAGAATTTTAAGACGGGGTACCCGAGTTTTTTTTCGTTTTTCGAATTCTACCCGGTTTATGATTTATTTTGTCTGCGATTTTCAGTCGTTTTTTGAATTTTTAAACTCGTTCGCCATAAAAATGTTGATCCATAAACCCCCTGAAAGGGGACGCGAGACGAACGATTCGGATATGGACGAGTGGGAGCGAGACGCGAGCAATCGTTTGAAATTTCGTCGTCTTTTTGTTACGGGTCAACGTGTACCGAATGTTCCTTCCTTTTCGTCGCATTATCGGAATATAGGTTTGTCTGCGTCGGACGCATATATTAAATCTTGCGTCTCGCTTCGACTAGTCGATAAGCGATTAGTTTCGTCCTTTTCGGGCACTTAAATTTTCGGTTATGTGAAATGGATTTTATTCGCTTCGAGTTATTGAAAGACGCGACTTTTTCCTTTTCGGTTTTTGAAATATAACAAAAGACCAGACGTTCTTAAAAATGAAACTAGCGTTTTGTCCTATTGTTTCTTGTAATAAGCGATCTTTTGATAAACACATTCAATTCGTTTCTTTTTGTTTTCTTTTCGAATGAAACATTCATATTTGTTGCACAAAGGACTTGAGAACACACTAATTACGTTGAAAAATATTTCTCATCTTAAAACGCAGAACAAGATTCGTCAATAATTCTCTTATTAATGAGATTTTTAAAGTTTAAAATTGTTTTAAAAAATCATATTTTATATATTTGTGTGTCGTAATAAATATATTTTCATTACATATCACATCTTTTACTATTTACTCGCTAAAAAATAAAGGACAGTTGTAAAAAATCAAGAAAATATATCCAGGCTATTCGTCATATTGAAATTTGCAAAACAAAATATTTGTATACATAATATCAATTATATTATATTTTATACATTTGAATCTGGAGTTCCGCAACGAAATATTAGATCCATTATTACACATCCCTTTATAAGTATATGGCCAACATGTCCCGGATTAAATACTATACAGGCCCATTCTGAAATGTGTGCCACTATTTCAACAGTGACAGACCTTAACCCAAATCCAAATACGCAAAAATGGCGGTTCTATTTTCATTTTAAATTTTCGAAAAATGTCATTTTTTGTACGAACATTCGGTTCTAAGTAAGGTCCTGCGTCCATTTCAGTATACGTCGCGTTGAAAATCAACTTCCTTTGGCAGGAATAACACGAAATGTTGCAAAACAATCTTTATTTTCGATAATTTTTTTCTGGCATACCTTTCAACATAGGACCATCGTTTTTGCACATTTAGGGTTGAGCTATGGTCAGCTATCACCTGTTAAAATACTGGGACTTCAAAATGATCCTGTATATTCTTTTTTTTTAACGCGTTCAGATAAAATGTTTTATTTAGACTAATTAAATAAATTATTTAAACAGGTCTTATTCACCAATAATCCCTATGTTTTAGTAAACTAATACACAATAATTACGTGTATTTAATAAGCCGCAATATGCTCTGCTAAGTCTTCTTGTCAGCTCTGTATTGTCGAGGAGATGGATGGCCTCTACATTTACATGATCTAGAAGTCGTTGTTCGTGACTTCTGGCAAATTTTCCGATAGTTTATTCAACAGTATCTATGTTGAGGTCCCGATGTAGATAACTGTTTCTAAAGTACCAAGGGGCATCAACAATACTTCTTAGTACTTTATTCTGAAATCGTCGAATAATTTCCAGAGTGCCCTTGCTGGCACACACAAACCGATTTTAGGATCTGATTATACAAAAGTATTTTGTTGTACGTTGACAGGGTGGAATGTAGTCTTAACAGCCAATTCATCTTTCTGAATCTACTGCTCAGTTCATCTCTTTTCTTTCTAACATGGACTTTCAATTGTGTTATTTTCTAAATCAGGTATACACTAGTGTACAGGTATAGGACCGGACCCAATACACTACCTTGTGGTACTCTTGCATTAAATTCTCGAAGGTCTGTGTACACTTCCTTTTGATGATCTACCAGAGATATAAGATTCTAAAAGCTGAGAGTATTGTTTGGCCAATTTGTAATTAAGTCCATCATGCCATACTCTGTCGAATGCTTGGGCAACATCTACAAATATGGCAGAACAGACTTTTGTACATTGGTTATTTTATACGGAGTGTCCCCGAAAGGTCTGTACCAAATTATAACAATAATAACACATATTCCTGAGGCCAAAATAGAACGATTTAACCCAACTTACCTCTATTCAAAGTTGCTTCGTTTAGCCGCTAGAGGGATACAAATTTCCTGAAAAGAAATCGTTTTGTCGAGAAAACTTTATAACGCTTTTCGCGATTGGGACCAAATTTGGTATGTGGATTTGTACTGAAAGAAAGCATTATTTGGCATGCTATTTTCTCTTCTGCCTGTTTTGTAAATGCTCAAAAAATGGTCATCCACATGTTAAGAAGCTCATACTTTTTTTGTTATTTGATGAATACTTTTGCTGATAGACACATATGTTACCTACATTTCTTGTCTCTTGCTCTATTTCGTCATTTCTCATAGATTAGGCAGAAAAAATTAATAACCCTCAACACGAACTAGAAATTTTAATCAAATCAACGAAAAAAATTCACAACAAATGTTCGAATATACCGTATTCTGCATGAATGCAAAGATTAACACGTCGTAAAAATTTGAACTGGACCCTTCTCATCATTTCGACATCGTTTTTTAGAGTGGAATTATGGCAGCGCATCCAAAATGCAGTAGATACNGTTACCTACATTTCTTGTCTCTTGCTCCATTTCGTCATTTCTCATAGTTTAGGCAGAAAAAAATAATAACCCTCAACACGAACTAGAAATTTTAATCAAATCAACGAAAAAAATTCACAACAAATGTTCGAATATACCGCCTTCTGCATGAATGCAAAGATTAACACGTCGTAAAAATTTGAACTGGACCCTTCTCATCATTTCGACATCGTTTTTTAGAGTGGAATTATGGCAGCGCATCCAAAATGCAGTAGATACTGTAAGAAACGATGTCGAAATGATGAGAAGAATCCAGTTTAATTTTTTACAACGTGTTAATCTTAGCAATCATGCAGAAGGCGGTATATTCTCGAACATTTGTTGTGAATTTTTTCGTTGATTTAATTAAAATTTCTAGTTCGTGTTGAGGGTTATTATTTTTTTCTGCCTAAACTATGAGAAATGACGAAATGGAGCAAGAGACAAGAAATGTAGGTAAC
>JAFFZR010027492.1:0-35546 GCA_018397195.1 Lethrus apterus | reverse complement strand
TGTGCGGTGACCTGTATTAATGTCGTCGTAGCTCTTTTGTTTTTCATTTCTGGGTTATAGTAGTATAAGAAGATTTTGTGCAAAATTTCATTTTCTACCGACTGCTACATAAATATACAAGGTGTTCCATTTAAAAAAATCTAATTATCTGAGTTGGCTCTGAAATGTGATGCGCAATTGTTTTTATGTGTGGACCGTTGTAATCAGCGGAAAAATCACTGCATCTTTGCTAATTTAACCGACTCTGTAGCTCCAAAAATAACGAAAATAGCAATAGTGCGCAGATAACTTTGAACATCCTGTATATTGATTAAATGTCATATATTTAGTTATTTATATTATTTTTTCTGTTCAATCATTGACATTCTGCAAATCACTGTATATGTATTTTTCTCACTTGAATTATTATCACTGTAATTAAAATCGTATCATCCATAATGAAATGTATTTTCCGGATAGTTATGATCTCTACATTACTCATATATGTTGTATAAAGAAGCGGGCCCAGTGTTGAACCTTGCGGTATAACTTGTTTTATTTCTTGTATGATTTGGTCGGATGTTTGTTACTTTCCTTTTGATGTTACTTTGTTAGGCATTTTCCTGTTTTTTCGTTTTAAGCCATCATTTCTTATAATAATTATTATTAATTTTTTGTTTATGTTGATAGTTCTCATTTTTTTATATGTGCATTTTTATTTCGTTTGTTTTAATTCTCTATTTCAAATATTTTTGTTGTTGTTGATGTGATATTTTACTTGTTGCGTTTTCACTTTTTCGTTTTCATTTTTTTTTTTTTTCCATGCAATTATGTTTCTATTCCTTATTTAGTATGTTCATTTTTATTTCTTTCAACGTAATGTTTATTAGATTATCGTTTTGTCGTGAAAAATGTGTTTTTGTTATGGCGTTCTTGATTTCTATTTTAATTTGTGTTTCAACTTTTTGTTTAATTATTTCGTTTATTTAAAATTCATTGTAGCCAAAACTACATCTATTAATATAATTTATATATAACTTATTAATTTAAATACATAATAAAACGTGAAAAACAATAAAACACAAACCATTTAATGACTGTAATGATAGTATGAAGAAAAGAAATTTTATTTGTACGTACAGGTTGGGTCTAAAATTTTAAATCAGTTGGAAAATATGCATTGCTTTAAATCTATTCGGTTTTAATATTTTAGAAATAAATAAATATAATCCATTTGATTTATATCTTACGGAAAATGGAAAACAGTTACGAACATGTTTCTGGGGATTATCTGTGCACTAAGCATACAATAAAAAAAGATAACATTTAGTCAACATCTAACAAAGTAATGAGTGTGGGAAATTTGGTTTTAAATCAGTTGACAGGGCGGAAATTAATAAATTGAATGAGTCGTACGGCTACGTTTATTTTAATAGATACCATTCAATAAATTACAATAAATAATTGCATTATTTATACATTCGTAGCTTTCTGCTATATAAATCACGACAACCTGTAAATTTAAAATGAATTACCTTTCAGAAAAAAATCATTAATTGTATAAACAAAAAACTTAATAATAATGCAGAGTATGTAATGAATAATCCTCGACGTTTTGCATCAGATACACCTATATAGTTGAATAATTTAAACGGCAGCGTGGCGACCGAGCTGCGCGATTAGCGCTCGCTGTCTTATTCAGAAGTAACTTTTATTTTATTCACATCAGAGTGACCTTCTCCTCCGACAAGCCTTTGCCCGTATATGGAAGCTACCACCGCCCCCGTTAAGTCCGCCCTCGGAACTTTTGCGAAAACATCTACCCAAGAAAATAGTTACTCGCCTAATAAATACTTTGCGTTTATTCCCAACGGCCAATAAAATCCATATACAGTACTTTCTACACGGACGCAATTTATATCTATAATATATGGTTTAACTTGAGCAAATTGAATTTGTCACGCTAACCATATACAGGTATACACTGAGAATAATCTAGTACTATAATGATTATGTTTTCTTATTAATTTATTTAACCATTCACTTAGGTTTATGCGTGAATATATATGTCCACATCTAATGAAACAGAAACAAAAAATATAGCAATAAATTCATATATTCAAATGTTAGCTACGCCACTGGTTTTATCCCAAGACAACTGAGAGTTTGAAACAAGTATGCAGTATATGCTTTGACAAATTTAACGATGTTTGTTATGAGAATTACATATATTTTATTTAAAAATGACACTTCTTATATTAACTATTAACTCGATTTATGCAATACAAATTAAGGACATTTAAAAAATATAAAATGGAGGAGAAATGTAGGGAAAAGGAAATATGAAAAAATTCAAAGAACTGGGCCACAAAAAAAAAGATAAAAGAAAGTAGACAAAATTATGTATATGGAAAAGTTAAAAGAAAATACAATCGATTTTAAGATTTACATGTGGAAGTGGGGAAGAGGGATGAAAAAAATATTCATCAAGGAATAGTGAAAACTTCAAAATAAAACTCGTGGAAAGAATTTGGAAACAAATATTTTTCAAATTTTAAAATATCTGTCTATGTAAAAATCAATACGTTTGTCGAGATGTACCTTTGGAATTTGAATGTGTGTAAGAAATCCTTTACATTAGATAAACCCACTCTCTAAAACTGTTACTTACAAAACAAACTTTCTAAATTAATCTAATCTTGAATAATGACCACCTAAAATGTACGAAGCAGACGTGAACAAATAAGGCATATTATTTTATGAATCGAATTGCAGGATAAACTGGGACAAGTGCAAGTTTGTGAATGAAATACCAAGCGTATATTACATTTCGACCTTGCCTTAAGTGCTCAATTGTGTTCCGTAAATAAGCCTCAATTATCTATCTCAATTTATATAAAATTTAACGGATCTTTGCACAATGAACTGTGAATTTAATCCCTCGACAAAACTGACACATACACATGATGAGAAATTTAATTATTGGATTCAAAAGAAATAAAATAATTTAAAAAAATAATAAATCTTCTTATGAAACCAATGGGAGAATTGAAATCTGTACGTTTTCTATTTTTTTTTTTTTTTAATTCCAAAACTGTTATAAAATTTAATATTTTTTAAATTCTAAAATATTACTAAAACATCTCGGGTATGAAGAAATTTTAAACACAAAAAGATAATACATTTTAAATCGATTATCTAGAAATTTATGAAACATGGTAAATAACTCGTTCCAAATTTGGGGAACAATTCAATATTATCCAAAAAAAAAAAGGGATTTAGGTCTAGTCTAAAGAACTTGGAATAAATAAATAACAAGTTAAAAAGTACAATTAGTACTTCTGATTCATATTTTTGTTTAACCATTAGTATTGTTTTCCCCTAAAAATAGTGTTACAATTTATTAAACTAATATTTCAACAATCTCCGACCTCGAAGCCTGAACACATTTCAAGCAGCTGCAAAGCGTAAAATCACTATGTTATGTAAACATTTATACTTTAAATAATTTATTATTCAGTTTGTAGTTGTACATTCGAACTTGCTAGGAGTAAAATGTAAAAAACTATTCGAAAAAAAAACATAAATTCGATAATTTTCAATAATAATTCTCTAATACTATTTCGATTACATTATTTAACATAATATTCAACATAGAGTTTGTTCCATATATAGAGGTATATTCGTTTCGAGAATTGTTGTAAGTAATTTATAAAAGGTATCAGGTGGAAATATCCACCTGGTCGTTACGTTGACCTCGACGCCCACGTTAAAAATTAACATTTTCATCATAGGCGTGCCTCTTATGCTAATAATGGACGTACGACAGAGACACTTTGGTAATTAACTTCGAAATGCAAACAACAATTCCACAGTGCAAATCTTAATTTATTATTCCACTGTGAATTTTTCCTTGCTGTTTCAGCCAATGCTGCTAAATCTAACATAGAACGCTACTTGCGTTCTCTCGTCGATTAAATTGACACTGAATAGACATAAATTCCTGTGTACATTTCAATTTATACCTTGCCGTTGATTTAATTACATTCGACATCGGTTTAGCAAAGTTTACACAACATTATAAGATTATAAGAAACGTTTGTCTATAAGAATATTTTGACCTTATACATTATTATTATACAAATCAATACATTTTTATTATTTATTTATATTCTGAGAACTTGCATTAATTATTTATTCCTTAAATCTTTGTCAGAATAATTTGTAAATCAATTTATTGAGAACTACAATATACAGATAATTGAAATTGTTAATACAAGAAGAAAGGGATTCTGTGCATACAGGTATACAGACCCGTGAAAAATACACTATCTGATAAGCATCGCTCATATTGTTTAAACAAATAAATATTTTATACATATTTTTAATGTTGTAGGTACATGTATTTTATTTTATACACAGTATTTTTTTAAAGCACATCCACATACAAATGTATCAAGCTTTGGCAAAGAAATAATGGTAAAGCTTTGAATGGTATTAAATGATACCTTACGGTTACGAAGCAAAATGTTATGTACAAATAATATTTATCAATCGCAATTGCATTTAGTAATACAAGAAGAAAGGGATTCTGTGCATACAAGTATACAGACCCGTGAAAAATACACTATCTGATAAGCATCGCTCATATTGTTTAAACAAATAAATATTTTATACATATTTTTAATGTTGTAGGTACATGTATTTTATTTTATACACGGTATTTTTTTTTTTTTTTGACAAAACGCAATTTAAATAGTATTTATATTTATATTTTCTTGAGGTAAAAAATTTGTTATTAATTACTAGTTTATTATAAATATAGAAAAATATCCCTAATAAAAGCGACTGCATCTTCATAATGTAACTATTATACGATAGGTGGCGCCGGTGGCGACAATTGCAAAAAAGTTGCATTTATGAATAGAACTCTGTAATCCAAATATATTATGTTACGGAAACATATAAAAACATTAAAAAGTGCAACAATGTGAATGAATAAGACTAAGCCCTAATAGTAGAACCCAAACCGATGGTCTAAACATTCGATTAAATGAACAAAATTTTTATTTGACCATAAGCTAAATGTAACCATCATGCAAAACATAACTCTATGATTAAATTGACATAAAGCAATGACGTAGAGTTATATCCTCAAATTACCATATCTACAATTTTAGAACGTTAGAGATTAATAAATAAATACAACTTTTTTGAAAAAGAATTTAAATTTACACAAACTTAAAATTTTTTAAAAATTAAAGTTCCCAATACAAGCAACCAATGAATGCTGAGATAAATAAATGTGAGTTACGTGATTGGTCGTCATTGTAATGTGTAACCGTCATACGTTTAAAACGCGCCGTTTATGCCAGCTGTCCTAAGAAACGTCTAACGTTATTTTACATGTTTAAAAGTTTTACAGTGTGATAAAATGTCCTTTTCTCGTGCGAAGATTCAACGTTTTAACGATATAACATGTAAGTTTCAACCAACCTTAAATATGGAAACATGTGCATGTGTTTAAAAAGCAAAAAATTTTAAATAAAAACTTTTAGCACGACTGTGTTCATATAAGAAAATGTAATTTTATTCTTCTTTTGTTGTTTATTTTTTCGTTTTATTCAGCTTGTTCGCCGTCTCCGGCCGATTACAACCCCAAAGTTCAGGCATGTCCTACTGGTGCATCGATCTCACAAGTTGATCGCTTTCCAGAGCCTCGTAGTCCAGGTAACTCGGATACTACCTCAGTAAACTCAATAAACAGCACTCAATGTTTTCGAACGGTAAGTCTTATATGTAAAATTATTGATGTAAGCACATCCACATACAAATGTATCAAGCTTTGGCAAAGAAATAATTGTAAAGCTTTGAATGGTATTAAATGATACCTTACGGTTACGAAGCAAAATGTTATGTACAAATAATATTTATCAATCGTAATTGCATTTAGTAATTAATATACCTCATAGTAGTATTCTAGGACCATTCTTATTTGTTCTTTATATAAACAACTTACCAGGCTAATTTCATCATACAGATACTCATTGTTTGACTATGCTAATATGGAATTAGTTTCTTTTCAAATTTTTAAAGAAAACAACATACAAGTTTTGTTTTTCAATTATTATCAGTATATAGTGTTAGATAGGTACCTATTTTGTGTATATAAACAACTTAACTTTGTTATAGCCCACCTTAATAAAGAAGAAAAAAACAGTTACTTCTAAAACAAAACCGGTGAATCTGTTTATAAATCCAGAGGACAAGGAAACTTTAATTGAAAAAATAGTCGAATGCAACAACAAAGATGTATATATAAACGAACTTACAGAACAAATCGAAGAAATGAAGTTCAAAATTGATCGTTTAGGTAAACAGAAAAACGAATTAGAAAATGAAAAATCCAACTTTGACATTCAAATTGACAATGTGAAGCAACAACACGAACTCGTTCTTGAAAATTTAATCTTGAAACATCACCAAGAACTAAAAAATGTGGATTGCCAAATTAATCTGATAAAGGAAGAATTACGCATCGTTAAGAAAGAATACAAAGAACTCAAACTACAAAATACGGCTGATATGGCATCTTTACTTTTAAACGTCGATAAATTCCAGTGCCTTTATGAAACGACAATAGAGGCTCATAACATCATCATTGAAGATAAAGAGAAACGGTTAAAAGAACTTGAAAATAATTTTAACCAGTTGAGCTTAGCACATGCTGAGGAAATTCTCGAACTTAAAAATAAACACAAGGAAGAAATTCGATGCATAGAATATGAAATGCTAAAAAATATCACGCAAATGCAAAAAGAATATGAAAACGAAAAACAGAATTGCATAAATAAGATTAAAGACAACGAAGAACAAAAATTAAAAGAAATATCAGATCTAAAATGCACATTCGAAGAAGAAAAATTGAAACTACAAACAGAATCAGAAGCACAACTAAAACAAATAGAAGAGAATTGCAAAGAGGCAAGTCAATTGGCCGAAATGCAATTGCAAGAAAAATACAAAGATGTAGAGTTTATGTGGAAGAAGAAACTCGAGGATAAAGAAAAAGAATCTGAAGAGATTTTAAAAGAATGTCAAGCGATAAGTGAATATAACATAATTCAGTGTGAAATGGAGAAGAACGATGTAAAGCACGAACTTTCCAATGCAATTAAGGAAATTGAAGAAATTAGTGCAAGAGAAAAAGATATCATATTTTACAAAAATCAAATTGAGACCAAATATGAAAATTTAAAAATGAATTTTGATCAAACGATCATTGATTTCAGTACACAGAGTGAAAAGTTACAACTCGAAAAACTTGATCTGGAAAATGAACTTCAACAAGCTTTGGCAGAAAAGCACACGTATGAGATTACAATCAATAAAACGCATATAACAATCGAAGCACTCAAAAAACGCTTGTTTGATTCAGATAGAGATGTCGAACAATTGAAATTAGAATTGGACAGATGTGAACTGTCAAAACTTGATGAAGAAGCGAAATGTAATCAATTAAAAAATGAATTGGTTCTTGCACATAAGATTTATGAGGATTTAGAATTGCAAAATGAAACTGCATTAACTATGACAGAAGAAAAAATAAAAAGAATTAAAAAGGAATTGCTTGAAAAAGTCACACAATACGAACAAATTATTGTCGAATCTGTTAAAACAAATAATGACAAATTGGAACAAAAAGCAAGTGAACTTAATGCCGTAATGGAAGAACTGCATTGCCAACAGGCTTTAAATTCAGAAGCCCAAAATCTGTTGAAAACAGTTAACTTAGAACTCGAACGTATAGAAGCAATGAACACTGATTACAAATTTAAAAATAAATGTCTAGAATCATCATTGGACGTCATTCAGAAAGAGTTGGATAAAACTACACAACAAATTAAATCTTTAAATGAGTCTAAAGCTGATCTTGAAAATAAATTACAAAACGAAATTAATTCATATAAAAAATTGAACGAGATGTATCAGATATCAAAGTTAAAAAATAATGAAGTTGAATTTTTAACAAAACAGTTACACCAGCTGCAAGAAAAGAGCGATTCTTATTATCAATACTGTGAATATTATAAAAGCAAAGCGAACGAATATGAACAAGAAATTGAAGATATGAATAAAATTAATAAAAATTACATCGATCAAAGCAAGAAATATGATGATCTCCTTCAACAAAATGAAGCTTTAACTTTGAAAAATTGTGAACTTGAAGCTAAGGTAAAGTCATCCTTTTAGTAACTTAAATAACTTTAACAATTTTCAACTAACTGTCTTTCTATTAGGTTGCCTTGCAAGAAGCTCTTATAGGACCATTTCGAGAACAATTAGAAGACTATGAAATGGAACATAGTGCTCTGCTTAGCCAAAAGTGTGATGCAGAAAATGAAGCAAGACTGATGGGACTTAAATATGCACAAATCCTAGGACACCAAAACCAAAAGCAAAAAATTAAACATCTTGTCGATTTGAAATTGAAAAACTTTCAACTTCAGGAGGTTCGTGTATATTTTTTAATCATACTTTTTGTTTTAATAGGAGATTTAATTCGTGAATTATGTCACTCGCACATCTGTAGACCAGTTTCAGATTTTAATCCATGTCAGCACAGTTTTTGTGAGCCGTGAATTCATGTTGATCAATTTAAATTTTACATTCAAAATTAGATTTGCATTGTTTTTGCATTTCTTACTTCTTGTAGAAAATGAAGGAGATGGATTGTAAACAACGTACTCAAGCTAAAACAATAGAAAAACTGAAGAAGGAATTGGCATCAGTTTCACAGTCTCCAAGAAAAATGTTTGTAAATAATACCAATAAAGAAAATATTAACAGTCCCAATCGTAGTGTAAACACGAGCCACATTTCGAGTCCTCTAAGAGATAGAAATTAGGTTTATATTAGCATGTGTCATATATTTTTAAAACATATTCAATTTGTATCTGTAAATATAGATTTAATTGCATGGACCATCTTTTGTGTATAAATTATTGAAACTTATTTATTTAAAACTAATATTAAAAATACACAAATTAATATTAAAATCTAAATTTTTACCAATGCTTTTAAAAATAGTTAAGATTATATTTATAAGTAATTGAATGTTTTTATTTTTGTAAGTTAGATTAGAATTTTTTCAAGTAAACGTAAAATAAATACTTTAGCAGTTAATGTAAACCCGTGTACAACAATTTCTGTTAGGATTCAATAATATTATTATTTTTAATAGTATTAATGTTTCAATTTTTAAAATGTTATTGAATCCCATTTTAATATACAAATATGATTTTACCAATCACTTCGGAACGTTGTTGTATTTTTATTTAATGAGACTGATTTAATTTAAATGCAAATTGAAATGAACATAAACCAAAAATTATTCTTAGGAACTCATATTACCATATTTTTATTATATTCTGCAATTATAAATTATCCTTAGGTTTCAATGAATGTTAAATTTGTATTTATTTCCAATAAATCTGTTGATTGCAAATAGCTTTTAAAGTATATTGAGAATTGACCATTCAGTGTTATTGATTTAATTTATATATTTTTTACAATGCAAGAAAAATGAATAAAAATTATTTTGACATCAAGTTTGTTTATTAGTTATGCATATTCCATCATTAAAATTTTTCATTTTATTTCCATATGAATTTTTTCATTTATATCTTTCTTTCTTTGTATTTGCTATACTCAATTAGATACTTTATTGTTTCTTTGAAACATTTAATTATAAAAGATTCCTCAAACCAATAAAACACATAATAGGAGGAATAATTTAATATCATAAAGCTTAATAAAAATACACACGAGAAAACATATCATTTCTACACGATAATTTTTGTACATCACTATAATTTATATTTGATAATTATATGAACATCTACGTGTAAATAATCTCTTTGGAGTATTTCTGTCTTATAGTACATGTAGCCCAAGCATATACAAAAAAGTGTAATATCAAATTCTAGTTAATATGTAACAATTAAAAAATATTTAAGAATAACTTACATGTAAAATTCTTATAAATAAATTATTAAAAATATATGTTACATCCTTATGTTATTAGATACCGTTAAAATCCTATATACATAATAAAGGAGATCGAAAATTCCATGAATAAAAAAAGTTTGGCAAGTACAAATACAGTCTTATTATTTTTATGACATTTTCACATTACACTAAACAAATGATATGTATCTAAAGGCAAACAAAACTTGTTGAAATATGATTTGAATGCTAAATTAATATAAATTTACAAAGAAATCTAAAATATGCAAATTTGCAAAGTACTAAAGCAACCCAAAGAAAAACGAGTCTGTTACAAATTACAAGTTGTTATCCATTGCACATTTATGTAATGCAACTTGTTTTAGATCCTTTAAACACATACATCTCAAAATGTATATTAATATCAACAAACATTAGACAAATTTATATTTAAATTATAATGTATTAAATTCGCTAAGAATTATTAATCCAGTTGTGCAAACTTAGTCATATTATTTTTAATCCAATAGTCGCAGTTTGAATAATTTGAGGCTGGCAACACGTCTTGTCCGACAATTAAAATTTTCTTACCAGATCCATCCATTTGTTCTATTTTACCATGCCATACAAAGTGATAAAATAGCTGTTGAATTGCAGAAAAATATCGCCTTTGTTCTGGCGTTTTAGGCTCATAACGACCTAAAATAGCATCTACGTCCGAATCAACATCAGCAATGTCTTGAATTCCTCTCGTTTGAGTAACAACATAAAATGATGTATTGTGCATAACTTTATAGATAGAAAGCAATGGACACACTGTACGAATGTCAGATATCATAGCACTCAAACCTTTATAATTCTTTGGATATGATTCCAATGCAACACCAGTTAAATTTAATTCAGATAAAACCGAATCACTTACATGTTTTTCCACTAGGTCTTCAGTCCATTTGATGGATTTATCCAATAAATTTGCAGACACATGAGCTGTTGTACCAATGACCAACTTCACTGGAAAACTTTGTTGATGTTCTTCATCATTTTTGGATCTTCTATCAACAGGATTTTCATGCAAAAATCTACCATCCAGCACTAACCATTCGTGCTGTTCCTCATCTTTTAATGGTAAATCTGGTTGAGATTTGCGCCAAGTGTCTGGAACAGCCCTCATCAATGTTTCTGCATCAATTTGATGTAAACATTTAGCATCTTCACATTGCACTGATGTTAGGAAATTTTCATTTTCTTTTTCTGACTCTGATAGGTTTTTGTTTGGAAACGACGCTCCACCAGATGTAGCCCAAGCTCTTGCAAACAATGTATTCGCTTTAGGAATTGTTGATAATGCTGTCACTAATGTTGCTCCTGTAACATATTCATTAATTAATACACTATCATAATTTTATGTTAAAAGGAAACATTTAAAAAAAAATTGTAATAATAAACAAGTAACTTTGCTTCTGGGTTGGAAGCATGTCCTTCTAATCAAACTATTAATATATTTACCTGCACGATGTCCGAATAATGTAACAGCATTTGGATTACCACCAAAATGAACAATATTAAGTTTGACCCAATGCAAAGCCTGTATGATATCAGACAAAGCATAATTTCCAGACGTATGTGGATAATCAGATTGGCTTAAAACACTCAAAGACATAAAACCCAACGAACCAAGCCTAAAATTAGGCCTCACGAAAATTATATCTCTTGATCTGGCATATCGTGCAGAAGGTCTCATTTTTCCCGGTGAACCACCCATAAAACTTTCAGCTCCTATTAATACAACAACCGGTAAAGGAGAGTGGTAACGTACATATGGTGTTATAACATCTAAAGTTAAACAATCTTCTGTTCCATTAAGTACTCCATCATTATATATTTGTAGACAATAGTCTGATGAATTGTGAGCTAAAAATGTTTGATTCCAGCAATGAGAGATATCATCTAATGGCTGCGCTCGTTTAAATCGCAAATCCTTAATCGGTGGTCTCGCATAAGGTATACCTCGAAATGCCACTGCGCCGTCGTCTAGCAAACTAAAATGTAAGTAATTTTTATTTCATCGTGAATGTTAATTATTTATGCGAACCCTTCCACATTACCACAACTAGTAACAGCTTCCACGTTATTACTACCACTGTGATTAAAAATTGATGACATTGTTGCAGTGGTACCCGAAAGAGCAATTAACACTATTATAATACCAAGAAGTATAAAGATAAATAAGGCACCTAAAAATAATTACTAGATTATGTTTGTTATTAGAATAATTCTTACTCATTGCAATATGATAGGCCTTAAGTTTTTGTATGCATGTTAATTCCTCTGGTTCTTGTGTTTCATTCTTTATATCCTAAAAATTCCATTTAAAAAATTAAAAACACAAACATATACCTAATACGTACATTTAACGGTACATTTTTAAGATCATCACATTTATCCGCAGTCTTATCGTTGTCTTCCAACGTTTCCACTGATGCCAAGCCAATCGTTTGATTTTCCAAATTTTGCTCGCCGTCCTTCTTCTTTTTCGGAAAAACTGATACTAAAGGAAGACAAATTGTATCAACGAGTTTTTTCTTATCTTTGTGTTCTGATGCTTTTTCAACTGCAAGCACAGAATGTAAAAATCGAGAAAATTAAGAAAAAACACAAACCGTCTTCGTCCAGTGCTCTGGATTTTCTAAATGGATTCGGTAACTTTACTCGGGGTTGATTCATTAACGAATCGTCGACTTTTTCTTTATCTTTTTGATCTAATAACTCGGTTCCTTCGACGTCTCCTTGATGATCGGAATCACTATCCTGTAGGAATTATGGAAATCATTCAAATATCATGGAAATTTAGGTTTTGTTGTATTATATACTTCGTTTTTTCCTGCGAGGCAGAACCTGACTTACATAAACAAAATTTTCGTGACTTGCAGGAATATAAAGAAGCAACAAGGAACAAAAATAACTTCTTCAACGCACAAAAAAATAACTGAAATCAACGACAATAACTACGCAATTTAACAATTCAAGAAAAAAAACGATTGTTAAATAAAAATGACACAACCTGCTTAGCAGGACTTTCAAATGTTTGAATGTAAATCGCACCACGTATTAACCAATCACAACAGCGTAATTTAAATTTGGCGCCTCGCATGAAAAAGTGAACTATTAGGACTGTTCGAGCAGACAATTCGGAACAGTTTGGTATTTCATCGACCAATTAGATTTTTGAATTTAATTTGTGACTAATTTCAAGCAACTAAAATTTGCTCTGTGATGGGCCAACGAAATCCGAAACCGTTCGGGATTGTCTGCTCGAACAGACCTACAAAAATAAGTACATTTAACTGGTATAGAATTTTTTTACAGCCCTAATAATTATTTCTGTTTGTAGAAAAAAATCTATCTATCTGTCTATCAATCAATCAGATTTCAAAAAATATTTCCATATTTCTGTAAAATGATAGATGAATATAGTTATCAAGGTTATATGTAAAGCCTTTTTTATGACTCATTAATGTGGCAAAAATATCGTATAACCAGGAGGAAATTCAATCTTTAAATTTGATTAATTATGATAAAATGAATGTTTTATTTTTAAATGTATACTGGACATGCTATCTTGACATTGTGACCATATAAAAAAAAATAAACATGCAATATTTCAGTTTTGTAATTTTTAAAATCATTTCATCACAATTGTGATTAAAGCAACTGTAAAATTATGTAAATTTGACCAAAAATTTATATAAAAAAATGTGTGATTCAGTGTTTAAGAAAATGTGCAAAAAAATCATTTTTATTTAATTTCCTTGATGTCTAATAAAATAATATTTTTTTCTGTTTCTAAAAATAAATTTATTCTTGAGTGGATACACTCAAGTGGATCAACAGGAAATGCTTTACTTTTTTCCATACACACACATACATATGTGTGCTTATATATATACATATATTTAAATATTAACAAAATGTTACCTTGCATTTTTCTTTTGATTTGCTTCTTGTAAAAAATCCCGGCATCTGTATACCACCAATGGGTATTTTTTTCGGTTTAACTTCTCTTCCCTCTTTAAAATCAGTCTTAAGTTTGTATCCTTCATTTTCAGACTCTGAAGGTTGTACAGATTCCATTTCAGATACCTTATTCTGAGCTTTGTTTTCAGCATTTAACATTTTTTCTCTTTCCTCCACTTCGATGTCTTTTTTATCATCACTTTTATTTTCGTCATCCTTGGTCGAACTCATTTTTAATCCGTTTAAAAAGACAACGACCCAAACTCGACTATAAATAACAATAACGTAGAAACACGCTCACACGCAATAAATAAAAGTATCGATTTAATATCCAAGCTGTGCCAGACGCCGGTGGTAACGGTCGTCAAAACAAAAAAAAATAATACCCCACGTAAGGCTTTTAGTTACAGTTAAAATTTATAAACTTGTCTAATGCACGATTATATGTCTTCTTATAGCATTAATGCACATACACTTTTTGACAATTTAAAACCACAATTGTTAACGCTATCGACACTGTAAATTGAACAAAGCTTTTCTGCCTCTGTTACTGCCCAAGCAGAATACGCCTGTCCCCACCACTACTTCGTCTAACACACAACCCCAACACCATTTGTTAAGAAACACCTTGTAGCATAAGCACTTTGAACAATACATATTTTAACAATACAGGGAGTTTTAACAATGCACCCATAAACGAGAATTTTTTTATTTAGTCCAAATAAGCAAAAAAAATCAATTTTACTCCATTTGTATTATTTTGTGATAAATTAATGAAATGCGTACTAAACACACAAAAATAGTTTAATATAATTAAATAAATATTAACATGCATAAATAACTAATAATATAGCTTAAAGATATTATAATTAACATAAAAATTAACATAAATTATTTATCAATAAACGTCAAAGAATTCTGTGCACAAGTGGAAGCGAGACAAAAAGATTCAAGGTATATTTTTCTAGTCAGTTTTTAGTGCTAAAACAATTAAAACTATACTACGTTCGTAAAATCGGACGGAGTAAATAAAATTCTCACTTAAAAAATTCGCCCTCTGATTGGCTACTTGCAAGACACGTTTACACAGTGTAAATTGCCGTATTCGCAACCAGATTTCCGATATTTAATGTGTGACAGCTAACAGCTGTCGATTTTAAAATATTTAAAAAGTCATTTATTGTTTATTAACAACAGCGAAGTGAATTAAGCACTTCAATTTAAATGGATTCAAACGCCCGTTTGGGGCATTTATCAATAAACTTAGTTTAAACAAGATTTTAATTTCTCCAAATTATTTGATTGGTGAATAATAGTAAATAGTTATTAATAAACAGGTTTTATTAACTTTTTATAATGAAAGAAAATCTAACAGACAATTGCACGAAATCGCATCTAATAATAACCGAACAAAAGTAAAATTGGACGTCTAAATAATACGATCAGTGTTGGCCAACTAACGTTAAATTCGAAAAATTTTCCAGTGTAATTCTGGCTTATGTATTTACTCCTTGGAATTTACGAACGTAGTTTTTATTTTAAAAAAATTCACATCAGCAGAGAGCGGTTGCAATAAAAGTTTTCTCTGCAACTAGTCTCATGTACTCCATGGCTCAATTTAAAATTGTGTCCTCGTTTTGAAGTATTTATTAAATACGGTGAGTCGATATTAGGAAATATAACTTTTAAATTATAAAATTAATCTGGGCAGTGGATAGTATGTACCTATGCTAGGCGAGTGGAAGAAGGCCATTATTCTACCAATATAAAAAGGAAACAGATCAAAATGCAAAAGTTATTGAGGTATCCTGTTTTGGTTTTGGTTTTCCATTCAAATTAATAAATTTGATAAAATGGGGGCCACAAAAACTTTAATGAGAGGAGGACAGCCTGGACAGCGATAGAGTAACCCATTATCTACAGTGTTATTTAATAACTTAGGAAACAATAATAGACAGTATAATAAATCGAGAACGAACACTATTAACCAAAAGCTACCAAAATTTTGCTCACGTGGCATTCCAGAAGACTGAAAGATATTATCATGAAGAAAGCAAATATATAAAACAAAAGAACAATAAGAAGAAAACGCAAGCAGAAAAATTTATAATACAAACACCGACTCATTTATTTTATAATTATTGTAAAAATCCCAAATCACTGTTACCTATGTCTCTAGTTTATCTATTTAAGTCTATAGTTGTATTGTCCATAGAAACATTACAGAAACCATAATTTGTCGTATAATGTTGGTTGTCATGTGTTTTAGTGACATGTTTATTAATTTTTAAAATCGTTACTATCTCCAAGATTATCTATTTATTTATGTAAGTGTAATATATTTTGTACATACAATTTCATATATTCATCATGTTGTTATTAAAAAATCTATTTAACTCTTAATCTTTTACATATCGACTCCAAAATGAATTTAGCTGTCAATTTATTAAAGTTTTAAAGTTTGTCATACGGGCCCAAATATGTTATTTTGACAGTTTTGTTCAACAAGTTCAAATTGTTTGATTACGAAATTTACATTATTGTAAATGGTGGTTTTGAAATGTTAAACATAAACGATTCGTCTGCGACGAATTCCGATGTAAATTTAGTCGAACAAATTTTAGAGCAAGGACAAAGGTTGCGAAATGCTATGGTTCAAACAATTCTCAACAATGATCCTTTTAATGTTGATGTGACGAATAACAAATCGTTAAAATGTTCGTTCGTAAGTGACGATGGGATGAAAATGAGAATTAATTCAAACTCCAGTCAAAATAATCTAATGGGTAGATCTTTAACAATAGAAGAAAAACATAAATTTCTTGCATATTTACGTGGTGAGCGTATGTCCAAACAAGACGAAAACAAAGTCTTGGAAACTTTTCGTGTAATGTCCAATGAGGAAATTTGCGATGCTACCGACAGGTCGTGTTCTTCAGATTATAGTTGTAAATGTGACACGTGTAAACAATATTACAAGCACAATTTAAGTTGTGATTTTAATCATTCCTCATCAAGATTATGTAAAGATCGATGTAATATACCTCCGTTAGATTTGTATCAAAAAGGTATGAGAATTAAAGAATGTTGCAGAAATTTTGAATATTTGAAATATGTTGATTCATTAAAAATATCCGTACATAGTTTATTGTTAAATCAAGAAGGACACAAAAAAGTATATGGTCTTGATACAAAAATTAAACTACCTGTCAGTATTAGTCATACGTATTTTATAGAATATAACGTACCGGACATATTGACTAAATGTATAGTAAAAAGCAAAGCAAAAGTTGATTCAGGATTAGATTCGACAAATTTAGTTAGAATGTGTTCGAAAAAATTACAAAATGAAGGTGCAAAAATAAAAAATTGTTTTGTCGAAAAATAATTATTTATTATTTTAGCCATTTATTTTAAACAAACTTCTCTGCATGAGGTTGTCAATTTACAAAGTTTAGATTTATCATCCATTGATATCAAATTTAATGTGTCGTGTCGGACTTTAAAGCATAAAAACAGTAATTTATTAGGTGTAGCAAAATTTCACATGAGTAGTTTTCTTGACACCAAATATTTGAATGCCAATCAGGAACTAACGTTAATGCTCAATAATGAAGCCCCTATTGCGTTGGGAACTGTAAAAGTATCTTTACAACTAGGATGTGGACAACTGTATTTTGGGAAAGAATTTTTTGGTATGGAATGTAATTACTTATTTCTTATTCACATTATGTTTTAAATTTAGATGCTATTCAAGCAAATAAAGAAAATATTTCTAGTAAACAGGAAACTGATATTGAAGAAAATAGTCCTGTTACACGGCATCACAACTCGGATGCGTCATTAAGAAGCCATCATTGCAAAGAAAATGAATACACAGATACAAATTACGAAATTGTCAATAAGAAATTAATAAATGGAATTAACAAATCTAAAGATCAAACCGATCAAGTATCATTAAATGAAGTTTTGCATACAAAGCCAAAGGCTAAGCCAAACAAAAAAATACAAGATGAGATAATAGATAAACATGAAAATGAAATTGGTGTTTTGAAACAACTTGATTGTAATGTACTTTCATTTATCCGGTTTGCATAAGCACTTTTAATAATTTGTTTAAATTTTAGAAAGAAATTATCTTTGGATTTATTTATTTGTCGGAGGCTCAGTACTTTTGTGATGTAAAAAATACGTTTGTTACTTGCCAACCATTTTGTCAAGATGATGTTTTATGTAGCAGAGTAATTTATTCGAATTTAAATCCAATTTACAATTTCCAACAGGTATGTTAAATAACTAAACGTGTTTGTGTATAAAGAGCATTTATGATTTACCTTTATGGGTCATTCCATATCAAGTGAGCAAACAAATTTTTGAAAAAAATATTGTGTATTATCGGTTTTTTATGTTAACAATTCAAAACCACTATTATTTTAATATTATTCGGGTTTTTTAATTTTTCATTTGTTTACAGATCATACCATTTGTTTACGACGATGAGCTTTTAAATAAACTGCGTGATAATTATATGGTAGTGGAGTTTTGGGAAAAATTAGAAAGCCAACACCTAATAGGAATATGTAAAATATCTCTGCATCAATTTTATTTGGCTTTTAGAAATCCCATAATAGTAAAATATCTCGCAAGAAATAAGGTACTTAGATTATTTTATTTATCCGTGTTAAAACTTTTACCATTTTCCAGTTACCGGTAATAGGTTGTGATTGGTGGGAACCGATATGCGATCCTCTAAATGAGCAAGTTTACGGGCAAGCCCAATTTTTAGTTGCGCTGGGAACTGATGTACAAATTAACAATTTAGAAATCGAAAGGGGGTTCAAGAAAGAAATCGTAACTGCCAAAACTACGCATGCTGAATGGTCAAGAAGGGACCTATTAAAAAATACTGTTCGACGGACTAAAGTGTATCATATAAACCCATCTAATAAAATCGTTCAAAATAAAGCTGTTGGCACCAAAAATAAATGTGTTGATGGAACGCCAACTTTATCAAGTTCGAGTAAAACTAATTTAAACAAAGTTGACGTTGGTGTCCAATCATCTCTGCAAATGGAAGAAAAAACAAATGAAATCAGTCAACCAAACCCAGTTGGGCAGGATTTATTGGGATGTTTTCTGGCACAATTTGTCCAACAAAAAAATATTTGTGTGGAGAAATCTACAAATACTGACAGTGAACAAATTATTGGTGTAAATCAAAATGTGACACATGGCATAATTCCAAATTCAAATTCAAATGTAAGAAAAACATCTGATTTGTTAGATTCATTACAAAATGCTCTTGTTATGCACCCACAAGCACATTTTCATAAAACACCGAATACGAATGAAACTAACACTTTCAAAGCACATATTCTTATCGAAAATGCTCTTCATTTACCAAGCAGAAAAAAATATAAATGTAAGAAATCTAGAGGTAAAAATACTAAACCAGATGAAATTCTTCCAAACACGTATGTAACATTCGATACATTGCCGAATGATGAACTAAAGTCGACAAATATTGTGCAGAAGAGCAAGAATCCAGAGTGGGATTACGAATGTGATGTATCATTGCCAGTAGATCTACTTATTGATGTAAGTATAAATTTATTTATTGTGAAAAGAAAAATTCAATTGTATGTATTTTAGCCACAGAAACGTTTAATTTTTAAAGTTTGGAAAAAATCAAGCAACACTTCACAACCAAACGTACATGCAGACTCTGTATTAGGTTTCGCTGGTGTTGATTTAACGGTTTTATTAGCAGGATTGCCAACAGTATCAGGTTGGTTTAACATAGTTGATTTTTCAAATAAATGCAACGGACAAATCAAGGTAATAATTTAATGTCATTGGCAGAAATTTTAATGTTTGTTTTCAGATCACTGTGACGCCATTAGAAAATTTGAGCAAATTTAACACGCACAAAAGACCATGTGCATCAACTTCAACATCTGCAGGGCATTCAGATTTGCTTAAAGAAACGGTTCTGAATACGGATTCGGAGAAAATAGAAGAACCAGAAGAGTTGTTAAGTCGAGCACTTAAAAGAAAATTTACTGAACTAGACGAAATAACACAGAGATTAAGGTTACGATTGTCGTATGTTACTAATGATTTATCTGATACTTCAAATGATGACTTTGTAGATCAGTTTGAAAGGGATATGAATACTTTATGTGTTGAAGATGACTATGATACTGTTAATTTCGAAAACAGTTCTGCCCTTAACACACAAGATGCTTCAACAGCATTGCTTCAAATACAAGACAACGATTATAAAGATCCAATCAATGTGGATAGTGATTTGAATGATTTGATTAGGTCATGTGATTCAGAAAGTATCGAGAATGTTACTGTACATAAAATTTCCAATCTTGGTATTGATTCTAATGATAAAGATTCTAGCTCAACTAGCATTTTAGCTGCGGTAAAAGATATTCCAACTGTTAAAAATAGTAACTTGCTAGCACCATTAGATGAACAGTTGTTAGCAGGAAAGCAAAGAATAGATACATTACTTCAAAAATTGAGTTTGTTTACGGAAAATGATACAGATGCATTTGGTAGTCGTTATGTTTCTGGATGTTCGAGTAAACAAAATGATGATATACAATTATCCACAAATGTTTTAAAAAAATTAAAAATTGATACAAATTCTGATACTGATTTGATTGTAAATCCATTATTGTTTCACGATTTGCATTCTGAGTCGATTGATACAACACCTTTGTTAGTAAGTCAAAAAGATTCACATGTGATTTGTGATACAAGCAGTAGCAACAGTTTACTCACTCAATTTTCTGAATATAGACCTAATCCAGATGGAGATGACAACATTTCAAATGATGTGAATACATCATCTACGACAACTTAATAAATGTGAAATACTGCAATATAATGGAAGTTTATTATTAAACATAATTACAGCTTTATTCTTTATGTTAGTTCAGCAGATTCCTTTTTCTAGTCGTTAATTTTTTAAATTTGTATTATTTTATGCAAGAAGTAATTTTACTTAAACAATACTCTAGTTAAAATTTTCATTTATAAATTAATATATAATTCAGTGTATTAAAACAGTATCTATAAAGTTTTTAAAATGTATCTATTGATAACAAATAATTAAAGAAACACGTTGCAATAAGGTAGAATTTAGTGAGGAATAAGGGAAAATTACAACATAACTCTTATTCAAATTTAGTATAGATACTTTTAATTAAGCTACAGACTGTATTTACATGTTACATGCTGAATTGTTAAACCGTAACGTTAGTTTTATTAGAACAAAAATCGCTTGTAGAAGAATACCTGCGCTGTTATGAAATGTAATTTATTTTATAAACATTTACAAAGTTTGTCATTACATGTGTAGTTTTAAGTGTACACATTTTTAATTGTGTATGTTTTCTTTACCCTTTAACATCTGTTATATGTTCTAACATTTAATAAATAAGTCAAGATAATTTTCCAGTCTATGTTTCTTAACGACTGTTTTAGTAAGTTGCAATCTTATCGCTGCTGCTGTTCCTTCGTGTTGATGGATGTAACCACAGTTCCTCATTTTCTGAAAGTAAAAGCTTTACTGAGTGAGAATTTTTATATTTTTTTAATATTAATTTTTGTTATTTTTTTATTTCTAAAAGTAAGTGAAATGACAGTTGGTTCACCAGTATATTAAGATTACTCTTACGGCTATTACACCATTTTTAAATATTGCCAAACAACTATTGTAATCTTAATATACCTATGAAATTTTTTATTTAATTTACGTTTAGCGATATGTTTGATACCAAGTGCCCAGGGACAAACCCATTTCTACACTTTATTTTATGCTAGAGAAATGTGTTCGATCAATAACTTTTACATGAAACTTTAATAAAATAAGAATATGTTAATGGCAGTTGGAAAAATAAGCCTTTATGACCACTAGATGCACTTTAGGACCACATTCTTCAAAATGACGACATACCTTAAATGTTTTTAATTCTTCAGCAGAAAACATTTCATGCAGAATATTTTCTTCAAACATACAATGTTGACACAAAAATTTTGCATAATTTTGTTGCCAGTAGTCTCCTTCGCATAGAGTCAAGCATTTATTACAGGTATCAATTGGTTTACGTAAGCACACCTCTTCGACAGTTTGTATCATCTTTGGTTTACCAAAATTACTTACAAAGCGTGTCCTTCGACAGAGTTTTGCTTTAGTATTATATGTACCGGGACTAAAATCATAATTATATTTTACAGAAAATTTTCAAATAGATTTCAAAAGAAGAAAATAAAGTATATATACCTGATTATTATAATCTAACAAGGAGGTCAAGTTAAGTTTTGATATTTTGGTTTTTACTTTTACTCGAGCAGCAGAATAATTAGGTGATAAAAAACATAAATCGTACTTATTTTCTTTAGATTTACTAATACAAGCCACAGATGAGAAAGTGAAGTCCAAAGCGGAAAATGAAAGCCTTTTATTCTAAAAATTTGTGGATGCGCATCACAACATCAATACTAACCCTGGTGTTTTCGACACTGCTAAAGGTTTTCTGTTCGTGTTAAATCCAAACGGTGCCGCACCTGGTTCTTTTGACGGCCATTTCATGTACGTATCGTACCTTGTGGGCGAAGGAATTTGTTGTAAAACTTTGTGAGCAGATCTTGGTGCACCATTGGCCAAACCTCCACAACCTTTCCTACTTCTAATCTGAAATTTTTGTTGAAAACTATGGATTACAAACAAAATGATAACGTACTGAACTTTTTTATTTAATATTATCCTTCAACCACATTAACAGGAGATTTTTGGCAAATAATAAAAAATTAAATGCAAATGAGAATTTTTCGAATGTGACAAATTCATCTAAAACAATTTGGAATTTTTATTATTTTTTTTATTGTTGTACGAGAAGTTATAAACAAGTTTCCACAAAACAACCTGTATTTTATTTTAAAATTTTAGTTAGACTCGAGGCTATCATAACCACAGGGCTAAATGGGTTATAGACAATTGTCGTTATAGGAGGTTATTTGAATTTTATATGAATTTTATATTTGTATTTGTTTATTGGTAATTATATTAATTTTTTCTAGTTCTGAAATTTTTGTAAAACTTCACTGGTCACCCCGCTTCCTCACCCGTATATTTTCTTATGAAGAGGCGCGCATTATTGTTAGTAGCCCACGGGCGCCAAATATCTTAGGACGGCCCTGGGTAGACTTTGTGCAGAAATATTTCCTTCGCAAAATCATCAACGTTATGATTCCATTTCATTGATACAGACTCTTGATCTATAGATATACTTCTTCAAGAATGACATTAAAAATAAAAAAACAGGAAAAAGTCTAGGTTTTAATTGTTAACCAACTTACTTTTACAATTAGTTATTTACGGCTTGTGTGATGGGTCTTTGCAAATTTAAATGTCTCTCCAGAAAAATAACTAAGTATAAAACATATTTCTATTTTCCATATGATATTTGAACATTCCGTGTAATATTTTTCAGTTTTTCTGCTATTTACGTCTGAAAAGGTCAATTCCTGTTTTTTTCATCTTCAGAACTTCTTCGCGGAACGGATATGTGAACAGAAAGATAAGAATATCTTTTTTTTTTAGTATCCAGAATTTTGCTCTCACAAGAAACATTGGCCATGTTCAGCCGTGTGATTGCTGGGCCAGCGTTATGACAGCAGCCAATTGAATGCCAACTAAATGACGGCACGTCATTGGCTGCTGTCATAGCGCTAGCCCACCGCTGGCTGCTGCCCATTGGCCATGTTCAGCCGGCAGTGGCGTAGCGAGCTTAACTCGCGCCCGGGGCACAATACCTTTTTAGCCCCCCCCCATTCGAAAACCATATATTATTATATGTAAAATATACTCGCAAATTAATAAATAAATAAAGTAAAATAAATAGTCATAGGCTCTAGCTAGGCTTTAAATTTGAGACAAAAAATGTAATTGAGAAAACAAGACTAGATTTTGAAATTTTTGTTTTGCGGACCATTTTGCGCCCCTTTGGGAGTAGCGCCCGGGGCATGATGCCCCCACTCGCTACGCCACTGTCAGCCGGGGGTCAGCGCTATGACATCAGCCAATGGAACGTCAACTCACTGACTGCATATTGACGTTTATTGGCTGCTGTCATAGCGCTGACTCCGGCTGAACATGGTTATTGTTATTTTTTTCGCAAAATTTGAATTCTTGAGTTCACCTTTATACGATGCAGATTTTGTGGAACTTCATACTTAGATCGATTGGGAAATTATTTTTTGTATTTTTTCACTTTATTTGACCAAAAAAAATTATTTTGTAAACATGCAAAAAATGTAATATAAAAAGAAATAAATCAATTAACAGTCGTTTCTTTACGCATTACTATTAAAATATGGACAAAAATATCATAAAGGGCGCGTATTATTTTCAGAATTTGTCGAACACTTCCGACTAAACCGGTAATCAATACGTTTGTCGAATTCGACAATTTTTATCTTACGATACTATATTTTATTAAGAAGAAAATATATATTTACATAAAAGCGGAAAGGAGGTATGATAAGAAAGAATCAGAGGTAACAACCACTGGAGATGTGAAGGGAGTATTTCGAGGACTTAGAGGTGTCAATTTGGGAAAGCCGTTTGGAGTTTAACATACGCATATAACATTGTACTCCCAGCAGCGAATTAGGAAATGCAACAAGTATCGATAAGATCGTAAAGGTTTGTGAAGAAACGGGGACTGAACACGAGAAAGATGATGGTTTCAGATAAGGAGTGGCATTATTTAGGATTTTAGTAAGTAATAAGTTGTGAGGATCGTGTATAAGAAGTGCGAAGGTGTAATTATTTAAGGAACGTGATGTGAGAGAAAAATGTTAAGTTTGAGGAGAGAATTGTTGTTTGGAAAAGTTGCATTAGGAGTAGATGTATTCTTTATTACTCACTTTATTCAAGAATTCGAACAGACCAGATTTGATATCGTAGGTACAACTAGCAGGATTATTATCCTTTCCTAGAGGATTCGTATTCCTCGTACGAGTAGACCCAAAACATATTTTCTGCTGTTGTTTCCTTTCGACGACATATTCAAATCCTATTTCAAAATAAAAAAATTATAGTTACATGTTAACACACATATTAAACATCGCGATATCGTACCCTCGTACGTTACATTATTCGCCAGCATTATTAATGGTAACTACAGAGAAAATTGACTTGATCGTTCTGAAATCGAGCAGTCTATGGAAAGTTGCGTGATGGAGTAGAAAAATGTGGTGTCGTGACTATCCTCACAATTTCCAATAAACGATTTTATTGATATACCTACCCAGAACTATGCCCACCAGTTACGTATTATATTGACTTTCGATTTCCTTTGCGTTAACGCGTCGACACGTTAATTGATTGTATGGAATTTATGATATACATACTTACCTTCCATTTCCCTTACGAAAATTTGGATACGCTCTTTAAAGACAGAATAAATTTGATTAAACAGGCGAGATAATTCGTTTCTGTAGTAACGAAATGGTTATAAACTTACAAAAGTTTATCATAATTTAATATTATTTTCATAACTTTGATTTTTGTAAAAAAAAACTGTCTAGCCCAGATGCTTCATTTATCTTTAAATGGCATAAATTTCTGCATATTGTTGTATAATCATGTCGTTATTATAAGTAATTAGTTTGGAATTTAATATTTTCAATTTTCACCAAAATACACAGGAATAGATTTCGAAGACTATTGGGATAAGTTAGTGAAAACTGGGTGTAGAAATGACAAAACATGGAGATAATAAAAAAAGTTACCAAGAACAAAAAGAAAGTAAAGGAATTATGAACAATAAGAAAAAAAAACAATAAGAACAAAAGGTAGTTAAAGAAATTGAGGAAAATATAAATATGAAATTTATACATATAAATTATAAATGGTATAAAAAAAGAATAAAGAGTAAATTTAATTATTTAAATAATAAAAACGCGCTGTTTCCAAAATCAAACCATATTCTATTGCTCGACTCTAGACTTGAACTCCTTGAGGTTTGCCACGTTTGAACGAAAAAACAAGAACACAACGCCAATGGTATAAAACTCGGTAAATTCCTGGAAATTAGGCCGAAACTTTGTGACCAAACTGCCATCTTTTGTGTAATATAAAAATGAATAAATAAGCAATAAATACCGCTACTTATCAATAGATGGCAAAATGTGTTGCGGTTTCTTGGACGGTTTCATTATTGCTCCGAGAGTCCGAACTTCGAATTCCGAGACTCCAAACAGTTTTAAGTTTTTCCAGATTCGATGACGTACATATTTGTTGAGATGGTATGAAAACCGGCCTTTTTTGGATCCTGACCGGTACCCGGTCTTGTTATAGAAAACCGGCCAGGTGGCAACCCTACTTGCTAGTCGAGGCTATTTATTAAAGCAATAGATAAATAAAAACATTTATTATTTCACAGAATTAAAATTAAGTACATCAAAAATCATAACAGTAAATTTTTGTAGTAAATAAAATCTTTACTATACATAACCAAAAGTTGTATTTATCACAGAAAGAACATTTACACAAATGCACAAGTTGCATTAAAACAATGGTATGAATTAAAGTTTATATGTACTAACTTCACATATTGCGTAAATGTTCAGTTAGGTACCTACAATTCAACATTTGCTTTCCCGTGATCCTTCAATTATAACGCCGTGAATACACATAAACTAACTACAAATTTTTATTATTGCGTTTAAAATCACATTTTGCACTTACAATTGTATTGTATTTGTGACTGTGGAAAATTGTTACTTAAATTTTACTACATCTAACTTATTTAAAATACTGCAAATTATATATACAATGTCAATATAATAAAATGTATAAAATTTAATGACAAATTTCGCTTTAGATCAAATTTCAGGTTACAAAAGTTACTTTATAAAAACATGTGCTTCTCGTACGATTATTGGCCTTTAAAGACGAACTAGTCTCATTCCATCGAATAATTTTTTTTCTTTTTATCACATTCCAGATTCTGCAATACCTTCATCATCTAAAACACAATATGAATAAATTAATAAGAGATAACAAAATGAATGAAACTAACAAACAAGTAAACATTTCACAAGTATTTGAATCGTTCAAATTGTAAAGGCAATAAAGCTTATAGTTGGCTGCTCTAAGAGCAAATGTGTGAAAGGTGACATTTAAAGTGAGAGAGGAGCAAGCGATGAATTTAAATAAATGGCGACAGAATGAAGAAGCGAGTAAAAATTGTCTCAGAAGAAATAAAAAAATAAAGGAAAAAATAAATCAAGGATTTCTCTCTACCTCTTATAGTTCTAACATTTCATTTTTGTGTATAACTTCTTTTTTTACTCTTATTCTCATTCATCTTTATCTTCTGTATACAGAGCTTTACACACAGCATGCTAACATAAATACAATTACAAAACTAGTCGTATTAATAAAATTAATTTAAAAACTTACATTTTCATGCACAACCCTAATTAATATCATATCATGCTTAAGAAAATAAAGCAGTTACCAAGATAAAAATGAGTTGAGTATTTTTATGGTTATATCCAGTTCCTCTACCTTCCCTTTTCAGTGGTGCTCAGTGCTGACTCTACATCACCCTTTGCCACACCCTTACCTGAACCACAGAAGTAAACTTACAAAAGAAAATATTATTTAGATTCGCATTCACAGAAATTGCATTAAAAAAAAAACTAGATATGATTGAAATAAACTTACATAGAAATGCAATCAAATTTCTTCAAATGAACATACCTTCAAAGCCTTGATTTTCATGTATTTCCCTAGGTGATCCTGTTATTTCTTTACCTTCCAACACAGCAAGCAAACACTGATGTATGCAGATGTATTGTTGCTCCGTTTGTACCATCCATACACGTTCTTTCCTCATTGCAAAAACAATTCCAAATATATCAACATAATCTGATACAAGAATTTGTTGTAAAATCCGATCAAGACATATAAAAGTTCCCGATCTACCAACCCCAGCGCTGAAATATTCATTATTATAAAAGCAAACTACCTGCGAATATTAATTTTTTATACCTGCAATGTACAACAATCGGTCTCTGATCGGGACCGATTCTTTCACGAAACGCTCTTACAAACCTTACTAATGTGTGTGGAGGGTTGGGCACACCGAAATCTGGCCACGTTGTGAAATGAAAGTGTCTCACGACTCTTTGAATATCTCCCTATAAATCCAACTTTAGTACAAAAAAACATTTTTGCTTGAAAATACTCACCCTACACACCATAAATTCTGAAATATTCCAATCTGGATAACGAGTTTCATTAAGAATTTGTACTGAAATGTCACCATAATATACTGGCATAGTGTCGTAGGGCCAATAGTGGTCGCATTTTTCTCTGCCTTTTTCCACGCAACGTGTTAGCATGATAATAGCCCGAGAATTTGATTCCCAACACATCCTCCAAAAATCATCTCTTGTCGAATGCAATGGGCCTTGTGTTACAATAAACTCTCTTGGAGAATTGTGGCCCTAAATTAATAAATAATTACTGCAGATATAATTTTGAAATGCACGGCGCCACCTCTCGGTGGGTGCCGTAAGCATTAGTCGGCCATAGGCAAGTCGACCTCGTGTTTCAAATATAATTTTTTTTTTTAAGAAAAAGATGCAGAGGGGCAATGGAAAAAATGAACATATGGTCGAAATCATGATATCTGGCGTGTCAAGGGCATATTGGAATTGTATGATTCAAGTTTCAGAAATCGATAATTTATGTGACATAACCTAGAAAATAGGTTAAAGTAGATTTTGGTTACAATAATTACAGTTTAAGTACTGTAATAGAATTTATTATACATTAATATAAAATAAAATTTAATAAAACAAGGAGCAAGGTAATTTTATGTTAACGCTTAGCACAATGCCATTGTTGACATGTGACATATGAATCTTGCATTTAATAACGACATACGTTTTTGTTGTTTCATGTAATTTACATAGCAGACTTACATTTCAGTTTTTATCTCTTTCATCAACATGCGAACCGAATGCGAGAAGGAAACTCATAGTATCGAAAATTATTGCATTCAAATGGCCTTGACAAGTCAGCTCTCGTGATTTCGACCATATATATAAAATGCCTGATCAGAAACTCTGAGGAAGAAAGAGAGGAAAAAAGAGAAGATCAAGAATAAGGTGGTTGAAAATGATTGAGGGAGATATTAGACAACTAGTAAAGAAAATGGATGATTAATTACGTACGGGCACATAATTTGCGTTTATATAATCAGATCCTTCTTCATCATCAACAGGTTGAAGTTTATATCTTGAAAGGTCGTACGGCAATATGTTTGTAAATCTGTTTTTAGGTCTGTTGCATGGTAAATCTGCAAACGTACACGGCTGCTCACGACCAACATGTTTCAGTTCTTCGAATTCTTCACTAAATCTATCAATATAATTTATAATGTTTGTGTTCAAACTCGAGCTTTGTTTTAAAATTCACCTGAAATCTGAATCTGCCGACATTATCCTGTAATGGTTGGCAAAGTTTTCGATCCTAACAGGTCTATTTGTTTCAATAACTGAATCGGGAAGAGACATATTGTCATTGGGTCGGGTATCAGGAACTTTTCTGCTGGCTGATCTTCGTCTTCTTATAATTATGATTGTAACAAATAGCAAAGCAATTAGAATTAGGGGTATTATTATTCCTAGTATTAGTGGAGTGTTATCTTGATCTAAAATATTAAAAAAATACAATTATTAGGTATCAAAATTCTAGTTACTTTAAATTTCTTTCTTTTTTCAACAAAACATATGAAGAATTAGTATAATATTAGACTGGTATAGTAGAAAGCTTTCGGGTATTGCCGTGGTTTATTGTTTACACTTGTCGTTTCGCTGATCATGTTGTCAGCTTCTTTTGAAGATTTCTAGACACTTTAAATCTTCTTCTGAAGAAGAAAGAAACGTCAAGTGTAAACAGTAAACCATGGAAATACCCGAAAACCTTGTACTATGGATAACGGCCGTGAAAGCCTACATTCTACTATTAGATTGATACTACGAAATAGCAAATTTTGCGCAAATTCTTTTCGTCAGTCAAGCAGAAAAAAGATAAAAACGTTGCGTTAAAAATTGATCCATTTGAAAATATTTGTTTCGGCTTAATTTTGGAAAGTAGTATCAGGGCTAATTTGGACAATTAATTCAATTTACTATGTAATGTTTGATTGATTGGATATGCTGTGCAAGTACAAAATTAGGAACAAAAGAAAGGCGCATAACCGACAGTTTCCTACTATTACAATTACATTTTATTTATTTTAAACAAGACACATGCACTGATTCTGAATATGTAACTTACCCATTCTTAATAATCCTTTTATGACAAGAAAAAAAACAGAAAATGTACATAATTACTAAATTAATCACAAATATCAAAATGTATATTTACCTGTAGTTATTGGAAAACTATAATTAGTATCAGTAAATTTATCCAGTGCAGTAAAAGCACGAATTTTAACTCGATAAGTTGAACCAGCTTTTAGTGGCCCATTGCAATAGCCAGTGTGTCGAATATCACAAGATTCGGACCCAATTGTAAAATCTTCAACTGAGCTGTTTTGGAACGGATAATACGGTTCTCGAACTTGATACGGTGGCCATATGGAATAGGCTTGGACATCTCGCCACGATGGCATTTCTAAACCAGAAGCGTTCTTTGTATCGTCCTCGGCAACGACAATAGCATACGAAATAACCTAAAATGTTCGTTTTATTTAAAAAGGCGCAAACTTTTTTAAAATACTTACCGGACCATTTTGTTCACTGAAATAATTCTTTCTGAATCTTACTTGTATCGTAGTGGAACTTTTACACACTTCTGTCGCTAGGACTTGAATGCTGGGTTTTGGTGGTGCAAGTATGGGCATTTTTTGATTCCAAATTGTTTCCGGTCCATATCCTATTCTAGTTTCTGCTTGGATACGAAATGCATATGTTCGACCAGGTATTAACTGTTTTATTTTTCCCACAACTTCATCTGGTTGAAAATCATGTGCCAAAGTATGTGTAGAACCCTACGTATGAAATTAATACAAAACATAATTGAAAATAATCAGTTTAAAAAATTCATAAAATAGTTTCACCTCCAATCCATAAGTGATAGTGAACTTTCTAATAATTCCGTTTTGTTCGGTGAAAGGTAAAGACCATTTAAATGTAATATCACTAGGTTGTATATCAATCGGTTGAAAAGTTTCGACTTTACCAGGAACCGATTCTTTCGTAGTAAAAATACCAGAAACTGGATCAGAACGCCTCAATATGCTAGACTCAGTTCCACTTCTAACCACAATAGTAAATGTGTAGTTCCTGTGCGGTTTCAAATCAGTGATTGTTATCGAATTTTGTGTAGTTAGATTTTGCGTGAGGACATTTTCAGATGATAAATATTGCACTTCAAAGGCATTGTAATGTCCATGAGGGATTTGCCAGTTTAATTTAACTTCAGTATCGCTTATGTACGTTGCGTTTATGCCAGTAATTTGTTCCGGATCTAAAATTTTGGATAAGAATAAAGCTTTAAATCTAAATCAAAACTCACATAATCTGTCTTGTCTTTGTAAAGGTTGACTTGCAACATTTTTTGATATCGTCCACACGGTAATGTTGTAGAGTTTACCGGCCGTGAGGTTCAGAAATGTAACTAATCTGTCAGTATCGTTTGCAGTCTTTTCTTGATCGGGAATGTTAGAATCGGATAATGAGAAACGATATAAATCAAATTTACAAGACGTCTGTGGTGTTGGAGTGTATTTTAAACTTATTGTGTCCGTCGAACCTTCTTTGATGACCACCACAACTTCCGATTGTATTAGTGGCACTGGAACAAAAAGTAACGTCTTAATAGAATAATATTAGAAGCAAGTTATAAAACTGCACAATAAAAGGTCATAATAAAAGGTAATACAATAAGGAACATAACCAAATGATAAAATACAGGGTGAAAATTTTTGTTTCCAACTTACTTGTTCTTGTCTTTAAAGAAGTTGTGTCACTTTCCAAACTGTTCGAAATTGCTTTTATGTTAAAGACATACTCCGCACCAGGCATCAAATCGCCTACCAGCAATCGTACGGGACCTGTACCATTTTGATTTTGGGTAACATTTCTAATATTTGGTTCGTTAGAGTCACTCAAAGCTTCCCACCACTTTACAATGTATGTGTCCACCCTGCCTTCTGGTCGTGGCCATTCTAACGTTACATTGTTCGAATCAACCAAAGGTGCAATATTTGATACCGGATTCGGACCTATATTTGAAATAAATATTAAATAATTAAAATAGTAAATTATTTAAAGAAATATATTTTTTTAATGTAGTACAAATAGGTTTTCATTTAAAAATTATATTTCTAAATTTATTAAATTAAGAATAATTTACAGGTATTTCTGAAAATTGGTGAAAATTGTCAAATTTTATAGAATTACTGCATAATATTTATAATTATTTTTAATACTTACGAACTGTATGATTAAGCTGCTGTGGCTCATTGCTCTCCAAACCGTGGCTTACGGTATTAATTTGTATCGTATAAAGTTCTCCCGATGTCATATCTGCAACTTCCGCTTCAGTATTACGAACAGAGGGCAAACGTTCCCATATTTGGTCGGTTTCCGTTCGATACCTAATGGCATATTCCGACACAAGAGAATCGATCGGCGCTTGCCACTGTACTATGACGGAATTCGTTGTAGCCTTTTCAATTGTCATATTCCTTGGTGGTCTTGGAACTGCATAATAAAAACATGTATTAAACGCTTATTATTAGAAGTGGATGCAGGTGTGGGAAATGCGGGAACACAAACATTTGAACATTTAAAATTAGAAAATTCGACGCCAGAATATTATAGTTTGAGGAAACAGGACAAGAGAAGATGGAGGTGGAGACAAGGAGAAGGGTAGTAAGTTTGAATTGGAGATTAGAGGGGCAGAGGGAGTTGGGCGAGGACTGTGATGGAAGAGATCGAAAAGAGAAAAAGGAAGCGTGAAGGGTTGTCAAGGTGGGAAAGAGAACGTTTGGACAAATTCCAAGAAAGCCGGGTTGATCAGTTGTGGAGGTGGAACGGATAGCGAAGGAAGGGGGAGAGCTACTAAAAACGTGGTGGAAGGACGTGAATAGATAATCAAGGTACGAAGCAATACAGAAGACGATGTACAACAAAGGACATTCAGACATTTGTGGATGCCAGGTTACTTAGATGGAAGAAGAGAAGGGAAAGAAAAAAGCCTGATTGCCCGGTTTAGATGTGGTAATGAGGACAGGAGTAATAAATGGATGGGAAGATTATGGCAGATGCAGGTTCTGTGGGGAGGGAAATGAATGGGAGCATTGGTGGGATAGCTGTGAGAAGTGGGATCACGGAGATGCGGGGAAGGCCAGAGATTGGAAGAGGTGCCTCAGTGAGAAGGGGGAAGCCCAGGGAGTCCTGAAGAAGCGAAGGCTGGTACGGGCACCGACATATGGTTTAGTTTAATTTGATGTGTCAAATGTAAAAGGAATTATGTCAATAAAGGTTTTTTTTTATTAGAAAAAATATATCAAAATACTTACACACTGGTTGGAAATATTCATGTGGTTCACTATATATATTGTGTGAAATTGCAAACACTTTAACTGTGTAACCAGCACCAGGATACAAATTATTTAATACAATTCGAGACTCGTAAGTAATTTTAATAGTTTTATCACCGGTGTCGTTACGAATGTAATGTACTTCATATTTGTCCTGTTTCGAATTGACATCCGACTTCCAACTTATGTTCAAACCGTCAATTATGGATTTTAAATCTTCTATTATGGGCGCACTGGGTCTTGTAATTACGTGCAAGGTACTTTCATTAGATAATACTTTCTTTGAGACTGCTTGTACAGAAACAGAGTAATTTCGACCAGGCAGCAACGAGTCCAAGACTATTGATGTTTTGTTTGTAATGACAGTACTGCTATCTCCCGTTGAACTTTCCGTCTCGTGGTAAGAAACGCTGTAACTATCTTGAAAATTATTTGGATTGGGTTGCCACGATATATTTACAGCACCAGTTGTTTCATCTGTTTTTGAACGTAAATCGATTACAGGCAAAGGAACTGTTAAAAAAAACAAAAAATTATCCTTTAAATGCGTAAATATATATAAAATAAATAAATATACAGGTTGTTCAAAGTTATCTGCGCACTATTGCTATCTTCGTTATTTTTGGAACTACAGAGTCGGTTAAATTAGCAAAGATACAGTGATTTTTCCGCTGATTACAATGCTTCACACAAAAAAACAATTGCGCATCACATTTCAGAGCCAACTCAGATAATTAGATTTTTTTTAAATGGAACATTCTGTATATTTATGTAGCAGTCGGTAGAAAATGAAATTTTGCACAAAATCTTCTTATACTACTATACCCAGAAATTAAAAACAAAAGAGCTACGACGACATTAATACAGGTCACCACACATGTGATAACTATGTTAGTAGAGAAGCTACAGTGTTGGTCAATACATCAAAAATGTGTAGTTTTTTCTACTGATTACAATGGCGCCTTCAAAAAAAAAAACAGTTGCGAGTCGCATTTTCTAAAAAAAAAAAATTTTATGAGACATCCTGTATATTTTAACTGATAGTTAAATTTTACACAGAATACTCTTCTAATAGTACAACCGTAAGATGAAAGGCCAAATTTTAATATAAAATAAGTAAATGAGTATCAAAGCAAGCAGTTCGAAAATGCGACTGGCAATTGTTTTTTGAGTATGCCATTGTAATCAGTAGAAAAAACTACACATTTTGGTTGTATTGACCAACACTGTAGCTTCTCTAATAACGAAGTTATCCCATGTGCGGTGACCTGTATTAACGTCGTCGTAGCTCTTTTGTTTTTCATTTCTGGTTTATAGTAGTATAAGAATATTTTGTGCAAAATTTCATTTTCTATCGACTGCTACATAAATATACAGGTGTTCCATTTAAAAAAATCTAATTATCTGAGGTGGCTCTGAAATGTGATGCGCAATTGTTTTTTTGTGTAGACCGTTGTAATCAGCGGAAAAATCACTGCATCTTTGCTGATTTAACCGACTCTGTAGCTCCAAAAATAACGAAAATAACAATAGTGCGCAGATAACTTTGAACAGCCTGTATAAGATGATGTCACTGTAACAGTGTACGAAACATCGTCAGCTAACGTCAAATTTACAACAACCTCAACCAAATATTTGAAATATAACACACACAATTACACAAAGTAAATTACTAAAAAATTTCGCTCTCTCGTATACAGGTCTTCCAAAAAAGAGGGAACACTCAATAACTTTATTATTTTGAGTTTTACAAAAAAATGATCACATAGTTTTTTGTTTAAGAACATGTACGCTGTTTTGTGGCACTTTCAATTGGTTTTTCCTATTTCCGGTTAAACCGGAAACGGACACAACTTTGGTTTTTTAAATGATACTCTGTATATTTTT
>JAFFZR010027491.1:0-35974 GCA_018397195.1 Lethrus apterus | reverse complement strand
GAGCAATTGGAAGTGACCACCACGTGACCTCAAATTTTAAGGTGGCGACATTGCTAAGTTGGTACTATTTTATAACTATAACCTTAAAAGAAGAGAAGTGTCAAATTATTAGCTTGATCAGTACTTGTATACCTTCAAAATGACTTCTTTTTTTACTTAGAAGAATAAATTGCTTTTTAAAAAAATACATTTAATACAGAAATAATTTGGAAAAAGGTTTTCATTCCAGTATTTATGACAGATGACAGAACGTAAATACAATAAGCAGTATGGGTAGCAGTAAAGCAAAAAAATACACTATTTTTGTGACGTATGTGGTCACGTGGTGGTCACTTCCAGTTGCTCACTCTGTATATAAGTTGTGAAAATCTAACCTATAATTTTTCACATTTTTTCACAAATGCTTACAACTAATATGCAACTTTGTTGACATTCAGATTTTTTTAGGTTAGACAAAGCGTGTAAAACTTCGCAGTCGTTCAGCCGACCTCGAGAGATAATACCACTAACTCAGCTGCTATATTGCAGCGCTGACTTATCGTTAAGCTAACAATCGTAACAATCACCCGGCTGTCACGACCAAAGTTCGGGATTGTTCGGGTTCCGAAGATGGTCGTCGTATTCCAATGCATTGGCGGGAAAATTCACTTTGAAATTACAGATTTCTGTAGTTACATCTTAAAAATACAAATTTATTCCGTAAATAAAGAGTTTGTCAAAACTTGAATTTTATTTTTATTAGATGGGGAATTTTAGAAAATTAATTTGAATCAACCTCACTACATTTAATATGAAGTGATTAACACTTTGAACCTATAAATTAACATTTATATCCAATTACACACATTTTCAATCCACTTATAAACAAATATATCATATAGGATATACATACATATAAAATATATAAACAATGCAAAAAGAAAACCATAAAACACTCAACAAAGCTTAAAATTAAGTTTTCTTTTAAACATATCACATACTTCAAAATCAATAAAAGATAAACACTTTACATGCATAAAAAATGCACATTTTCGAATTTCCAATAAAATCTAACGAACTTTCAAACTAATCTGCTCGATTAACTCGTCGACTCGAGCACTGACGCCTTTAAAGGATTTTGGATCGGGTCCGATCATTTGAATCAACTGAGGCACCTCCTGTCTCGAAATCTGTACAAATTTATTTAAAGCTTTCATGCATCGAAATAATTGTTCTTCGTTCGGCTTCGAATTAAAATATTGTAGTAAAGCCATCGTTAACTCCACGGCGACGTCATCAAAAACCTACAAAAATAAAAAATTAAAATGATTATGATTTTAATGAAATGTTACTAAATGGGATGCAAGTTAGATGATTTTAAAATGTGAAATTACAATGAACTCCTTTACACAAACCTATACCTTTGCTAAACTGCCTTTTGGTAAAGTCTTTCGAATCCCAAACATTTTGAACATTTTCTGCAAACAAAATTCTACAGAGTATCGTTTTCATACACGCACCTTTATAAATAAATAAAAAAAAGAACGAAGCAAAGTATATAGTTTGTTAAAAGTTAATCCAGTGAACGAATAGAAAAAAATATTTAAAAACGATACAGACCACAGTTTTTACCTCCTTGCAGGCTAAATTATGAATGATTGCCGCACCTCTATCTTGTAACAAAGGCCGATCTGAAAGCAACGAATGTACGGCAACTTTGGTCGTAACTCGAATATTACTGATGCTTTGTCCATTGTACGTCCATTCGGATATGTACAACAACCATTCCGACGAACTCAAATTTTCAAACATATTCGCCAACTGCAAAATATTATTTAGTGACGAGAAACCACTTACAAAATTTATTTCTCACCAATAACGACAGAGATTCCTGTTCTTCCACACTAATCCTGTCGATTTCGTACGCATAATTCATGATGATGTGGTCACGTCTGTCCTGATGCAATAATAAAATTACATCATCTTTTAAAGCGGCCAATGCGAGAACGTTTAATGTACGCAACCTAACTTCAACCGGTAAATCTCGATCGTTCAATAACCTTCCTATAAATATTGATAAAATCAATATAAAAGGAGAATAAATTAAGGAATGGAGGAATTAAATTAATCAAGGTAAAAAGTAAAACTATACGTATAATAGAAGTATATGAAATCTCCCAAAATTTCTTACCGATAAAACTTAAAAATGCATCGCCGAGCGCCCAACTACCCTCATCTTCCAACATATACTTATGCAACTCTTCTAGAGAAATTTGTTCCTCGGGAGAAATTTTCCCATCTATCAGTCCAACCAACGCATCAAATTCCACCCTAATCTACAAACAGAATTGCATCAATACGTACAAAAATTTAATAGATTCCTCACGTCTAAAGCATCTTTGAATACAATCGGCGGTTCTCTGGCTTTTTTCCTTTCTTCTTCTTCTTTTCGTTCATCTTCTTCCATTTGCAAGACTTGTTCGGAAGACAATTGGCTATCGCTACCGTTGACAGCTTCCGTATCCGCCATGTTAACGTCCTAAAAAGTATTTTTCCCACGATGAGAATTTAAACGTTCCCCTTTACCTCTAATTCCGGCGGAACACTGTGGCCTTCTTGTAATAATTTCTTACGTTTCTTCTCGCGTTTTCTTTCCTTTTTCGCTATCTTTTCAGCTAAGGTTTTTCGCCTTTGTTTCAAGATAAACGAATTATATCTGTAAGTTTTCCAGAAAAGCTTTTAAATCCATTATTAAAAAAAAAATCAATTAAGTAGTAGTTGCTGAATTTAGAAACTTTGTAAAAATCCCACAAGATAATTATTATTATTATGTATCGCTCACGTTATGTATTAGTTCACATTAAAAAATAAGCCGTATGATTGTTAAATTATTTATTTGTCACAATATAAGCAAAAACGTGCCATCTACTGACGTTAATTCACAACAAATTGAAAGATTACATTCGCAACATAAGCCAATGTTAATATGCAAAAAGCGTACATAATTTTTGCAAAACCCTCTTTATAGATATTTGCAATAAACATAAGCTACGTTAGTGCGCACAAAATACACATCATTTATCACCTTGATCATCGAACAAATCTGACCTTGTTTCTTCAACTTCGGAATTCAACGCCTCGAAATCTGGACTGGATTCTCGAGCGCCTAAAACGGGGCTTCGCGAACGTTCTTCGGCGAAAGGTCTGGCGCTCTGTTCTAATTTAGCGATGAAGTCTTCGATGATCGTCGTCAAACGCGATTGCAAAATTTCATGCGGAAGATCTAGTATGTATTTCGGTACGTTCGCACCACAAAGGAATTGCGCTATTTCGTCGGAGAAATTATTGCAATTGTGTCTAAGTAAATTGTAGGTGTGATCACTACAAAAAAAAATATATATATCAGGTACCCATTTTCCCTGTATGTAGTCACAATAAAGGTTACTTACGCATATGTACTTTCACTTAATCCGCTTACGTATTCAATAAAGACTGGATATGGAACGTGAGTGTTGCCGAGGTTTAATTTTTCGAGAGGTGCACCTAAAGCAGTCGAACTCTGGAAAAGAATAATGTAGAAATTACTCATCTAAGATGGCGTGAAAAAAAGAACAAACATCTATAAATATAAACCCTATTAATAGCACAGTTATTAATTGAAAATATTTACGAATTTTGCAATTTAATGAATTTAACTGATCATAAAAAGTTTAAATTATTTTTTTCTTCATTATAAATTTGATGAAAATATCTTTAATACGAACTGGTAAGATACGAAAACTTACTTTTTAAGTGAAAAATTCAACGAAGCAATGCAAGAAAACTAATGTGTAAACCGATGTGGCTTTAAAACTACAAACTGCGACAGTAAAAATTTATTTATAGATCATTCCAAATTTAGACCTCAAAAGAGTACACATAACACCCCCTTTATAAAATGTGTTTGTTGTGCCATCTGTGTGTCGTTGCCCCAATCTTGAATTACAAGATTTATTTTTGGATTGAAAATCAAATTAAAAGGTGTATAGCCGAAACGTCACATTCTTTACATGCAAATCAACGAATTTAGAAATTTTGCATCGTGCAATGACAGTGATAAATTGCCTACCTACGTGCCTTCATGCTAATTTTGATAATTAAAAAGGTGCCAAAATTTAATTTTCGACATGACTATGAATTACCCACCGGATTGCAGCTTTCGATGCCACCTGATCCAAAAAAGTACTCCCTTTCGTATACAACTATTGATGTGTGCCAAATACCATCGATTCTTTTACCTGTAACATAACCTATAAACCGATTGAAAATTTAATTTTGATAATTACCAATTAACATGGGAGAAATTGCTGCTGCCATCCCTCTAGACAGATCGTAAATGTACAATTCTACTTTATTTGTGGACATTTTCGCTTGAATTTAAAATTTCAAAAAAAAATTTTGACGTTTATGACAGCAATCGATACCACTTGTTTTGTAAATGGATTTTCCGATGATTGTGCGAAAAAAAATAACGAATCACTGCACTATAGTTTCGCACACAACGCACTACGATTTCTCTAGAATAAATGAGATTTCGGTAGTTGGTAGAATGCCATAAACATTAAAAAATTAATTACGGGTAGATTGTGTGCGACATCTACAATTTAAAATAATTCTGTGGCAATTTGTCGCGGCGCCCACTTATTCTATTTTGGTTCACTCACAGTCTAAACCTTCTTACCTGCGTATACGAGGGAGGTCATTCCGATTTCATATTTTCATGTATATTTAGATATTTTATACGTCGTTTTTGTCAATATTTTTGTTTACAAAAACATTGCATTTTCAGTTTTAAATATGCGTATTTAATCCACACATCTGTATGTAAAAAAGAATTTTTCTGTCAATTGTCAATTTTATTAATTGTTTATGATTATTTTATGTTACATTGACGAAATAAACTCAAAATTCAATGGCATGTAATCACTAGACATTGATTTACGATTGAAAAAAAAATTTGTAATAAATTTTGATAATTTTATAATTTGTCAAAAATTGCTTAGACAATAGTCACCTTAAAAAAAAATTAGTCCAAGTGATGGTTGCATATTTTTTGTGTACGTGTCATACAAAAAAATATTAGAATTTATAAATCTTGTATGTTTTCAAATTGATTTTTTTGCGTAAACGGTGAGGTTCATGCGCCACCCATGCTTCCCAACTATCGCCCTCTATTAACAACATCGGTATTTAAATTAGCCAACTGTTGTTATAAAACGTCACTATAAAGTATAGTTTTGACGTTAGTTTCACGAATAAAATTGTGTATGGAAATTGCACGAGATGTCTAAACCGAAGGCAATTGTAAGAACACTTTTATGCTAAAATCATAACGATACGCCGTTACAGGCATTTTATTTTCGTCGAACGTTGAATTCTTCAAATCAAATTGAATAACCTCTAAACTTAAATATCCCTGCAAAAGATGACATAGGCATTTATTAAATTTATTTAAAATGAATGATTTTATTTCTAATAGAGGAGCTCGTTTCATATGTTTTTGAATTTCCCGTTTGTAGCTGCTACGCGTACAGTCGCCCGAAGGGACAAAACGCATCGAAATATCTGCCTCATCTTCGACATGTCAACTATTCGAAAAGGTTTATTCGGCTTTTGATTTGAACAGTTACGATTTCGCACTCTACAAGGAAAAGAACAAAAAAGATGAAATTCTCAGCAGCAAGTCGAGAACGATAAGAACTTTCGGACTTAAACATGGAGATATGTTATATTTATCACCGGTAAATGGAGCTATTTTATTTCCTGAAACTAGCAGTGTATGTATTTCATTTCAAAGAATTTTAATTACAATGGGTTTTATTAAATTCGATTACAGGCTACGCCATCAGGTGAACCTGTTATATCTGAAAGAGCACCATCAACAAGCGGTTTTAATTCTCGCAGTCTTGGAAACACAAGCATTCAAAGTAGAGCAAGTAGTAGCAATTTAACTACAAGTAGCAGCAGATCTGTAAGCAACGTGCCAGAAAATGACGTCGATATAATCTTGTCCAAATTGGATGGTAAATTAAACAGAGCTCGTGATCCAAAATTGTAAGACTTTATCTCGTTTATGGCCGACTAATTTGAAATAATTATTTTAGGTGTCGACACAACGCAAACTCCAGATGTTTCCATTGTTCCCCTATAGAGCCTTATGATGAAGAATTCTTACGTGAGCAAAACATTAAACATTTATCGTTTCATTCATATCTACGTAAAATGATGTCGGGCGTCGATAGGGGAAAATTTTTGGCCCTCGAGGACATATCTTGTCGTATTAAAAATGGTTGTAAGGATCATCCACCTTGGCCTAAAGGCATCTGCTCGAAATGTCAACCAAATGCCATTACACTCAATAGACAGGTTCGATATTTTATATTTATACAAAAAAATGTTGATTTTGTCATGTTTTAGATTTACAGACATGTAGATAATGTTGCGTTTGAAAATACGAATTTGGTTGAAAGATTTTTGAACTATTGGCGCATTACGGGACATCAACGGATTGGATTTTTATTTGGGAATTATGAAATTCACACAGATGTGCCTTTAGGTAATATAGTTAAACATTTATTTTTAAATCGATATTCTTCTACCTTGTATACAGGGTGAGTCATTGGCGTGTCCGGCTTCTATATCTCTCTTATGATTTGGAATAGAGCATATAAAGGTTAAAAAAACTTTTCTCTATAAACATGATTTTCCAAATGATAAGAGAGATATAGAAGTCGGACACGCCAATAACACCAGCTGTATAAGACAATATAAAATGTATGTATATAATATAAAAAAAAATTATTTAATGAGATAATATAATGTTAAAATGAGTTTATCAAAATATTTCACGTTCCTTTTTTAAAACTTAAAAATTCGTATGCAGGTATTCGTGCTAACGTAGTAGCTATATACGAACCGCCTCAGGAAAGTACAAAAGATTCTGTACGTCTCCTACCAGATGAGCAAGACGAAATCGTAAATCAAGTGGCCGAAGCGCTCAGTTTGAGAAAAGTCGGATGGATTTTCACCGATCTTCTCCCCGAAGACGTCAAAAAGGGGACGGTCAAACACGTGCGGAACATCTCGTCGCATTTCTTGTCCGCGCAAGAATGCATAATGACCGGACACTTTCAAAATTTACATCCAAATCCTTGCAAATATTCTTCGGCTGGATCGTTTGGATCGAAATTTGTCACCGTATGTGTGACAGGTATGTAGACATTTTTTTGTTTAACAAAAATTAAATGGAAATTTTGTGACGTCAAAATATGCTTTAATAAATTGTAATCTTACTTGAATCCAACCCTGTTTTACAAAGATTTTTATTTTTACAGGTGATAAGAGTAATCAAGTACACATGGAAGGATATCAAGTTTCAAATCAATGTATGGCGTTAGTTCGTGACAATTGCTTACTTCCTACGAAAGATGTACCAGAATTAGGTTACGTACGTGAGTCTTCTGATAAGCAATACGTCCCCGACGTTTACTATAAGGTAAGTTATTATTTGCAGACCATCACACATATGTTCGATGTTCGTAAATGAAACAAAGCGACAGTTGCGGAAAGTATTTATTTTGAAATCTATCGTGAGGTGGTAGGTACTCAGTTATCACAAACATTAGTTCGGGTAAAAGGCACAAACACTGGCATCTACAGAGAAATCGCGTTGGATGGGAGGGGGGAGAGCAAATTGCATAGAGAAATTAACACGAATGCGTATTTCCATTTTTTTTTCGAAATGCATCGGCGTGTCATTTCTCACAACGGAACGCTTTTATAATTTTTTTTTTCCGGCTAAACTAAATACATCGATATCAACTACAGCTACGTTATTTTAAATTGCGATACATTTATTTTTTCCTCAAGAGCTGCACGTTTCGACTAAGCTTGACGAAAAAGCAATGACGTTGGAATGTTTTTCATTCTAAATTTTTTTCTGAAAATTTTGTGCAGGATCGTAAATGAATGAAACAAAATTGGTCCCACATATTAAAAAAATTTTTTTGAAAATTGCGCCAAATGAAGTTTAAACGATTTTTTAAATGAAATTGTATTGCAACGCCATTGTAAGTACCATGTGACAAGATTTACATATTTGGGTATATTTTTGATTACATCGTTTTTTCGATTCGTTAATGTTTTAATTATGTAATTTTTTGATCTCTAAGACTACTAGATGTCTTTCATTTATAGTTTATGGTTTTACGGATAATTTAAAGCACAGGCTTTTTTTTAAATACATAAATTGTGTAAATTTCCAGTCATGTATATTCTTAAATCTTTTCTTCTCTTTTTACATTGTTTTAAATAAGAGTGTTTTTTAAATACATAGTCTATAAAAATTCTTTGAGATTTGATTTGGAAAATAGATTAAAAAACTGTTACACTTAGTGTAAAGCCTAAATATATAAAACATTCTGGACAACAAAGATTAATCATGAAATTATCTTGGTTTGACTCCATTCGATTGAACTTGGAGGACATCGGGAAGAAATATTTAATTACTTCGGACATTATGAACATCTTACGATGGATATTTTTCTCACTTTTTCCCATCAAACCTCACAAAATTTTCATAAAACCATATGTAAACAAATACACATAATTAGAAAGGGGAATTCAGTCAATTGATGCAAATTGTGAATAAGTATGTAAAATGTAGATTTAATAATATACATGTCAGAGTATTTAAATTGTTCCAAACTTTTTTCTATTTATTGTGTTTATATGTATTTAGTTAAACCATGTGGTGTCGAGGAGCCTTATTTAAAAAAAAAAATCTTGTCACATAGTTTTCAAAAATTCTTTGCGATTTCACATCTTATTAAATGACAGTTGTGTACGAACATACGGAAGCACACACATTCGTTTTTCTATTATTTCTATCTGCAATCGTCGCTCGCTACAATCTATTTTAAATCTACTTTTAATTTTTACTAATCTACCTTCGATAAATAGATTTTTCGCGTTTTACGTGAAGCAACATTTAGAAAAACGTTTATAATAAGATTTATCGTTTAATAACATTAAGAATGCACACACCGACGAGGTTTTGTTAAACGCGTAGGCTCGACATTAGGCGTTTTCCGCGGTCCGTCTAAACGACCCGACGTGCAGTTTGGACTGCTTTGGACAGTTTTTCTTTTTCGCTCGTCTAATATTTCTTTGCGTTCAAATTGGTTTCATTTTGTCTGCCTTTGTATTTGTCACGGAAGATTCTATTAAGGCACGAAATAAGGATGGTATAAAAGAATTCATCTACAGTTGTTATAAATTGACCATTTTTGTAATTATATAAATGTTTTTTAATTATTTAATTTGTTACAATTTTGGGAATTTTATAGGGTAATGAATAAATAAAGTATTTGCAGTAAAGTATATTTCTAAAGTACACATATACAAAAATAGTCAATTTTATTACTTCATGGTACATTTTCCTCTACAAAGTACAGAAACGAATTCGTTGTTTGCAATTCAACGTATTAGTAAACAAAAACGAAACGGTTAAAATAAAACAACAGCAACGTAATGCATTACAAAATATACTCTTTATTTGAATTAAGAACATTTCTAGAGCATATTACGTGTGGCGATTTCTACGTTTTATTTGACAAAGTTATACGTACCCGGCTGACTAACTCGTTTGCACTTATGAACTAATAAAATTTAAAATAAGTATAACAGTTTACCGCTTTACCGACTTAAGAACTATCGTCCATTTGATTGGGAAAAAAAAACACCGATCCATCATCCAGTACAAAGAAACAACCTCATTCATCATCATCATCATCGTAGTAGTCTCATCTTTATAGCCTGTAAGAATTCAGTCATGGTGTGAACCGTGTTTTTCTTTGCGTTTGAAACGGACATGCTTTGGTTTTCAAATTCAGATTATCGTCGTTGAGAATCAGAAAAATGCACACGATAGAATTCGCGTTTTAAATATCGCGCGTTTGTCACTTGATCGAATCCGACGCAAATGGAATTTCGTAGAAAAATATGCGTTTCGTAAACGTATAAATTGATCCGCCGAAGTTTAAAATAAATATTCGAGAGACAAAATGTAATTACACGATACCCGACGTTTCGAAAATCGATCGCGTTCGATAGAAAATGCATTTCGTTTAATCCGGACGTAGTTTAAGGCAAAAATTAATGTGTGCACTGAGAAATTTTCAAATCGCCGCGCCGCCATCGCTAAAACTAAATAAAAAAAAGTCATTTTCAAAACATTTTACTGACTTCTGTTCACAAACAATCAAAACAAAGAAAAAATATACAAAACATAAAGTAAAAAACAAAACAACATAGTGATCGTTAATAAATTTAAAAAAAAATGCCTCTTGGTTTTTTTTTATTTTTTAAATACTGGTAAATCTAGTGCACAAGGACTTAAACACAGAACGAATGATTGAACGAAAAAAAAACGAAACATGTTGCGATTGCACTACGGAACTACACCCCGCATTTTTATATAAAAAAAGCGATTTACTTTCTAAAAATCAATTTAAGCCTACAAAATGACCATTAAGAGAAGATAGGCCTTTTTTATTGTTTCCGATCACATCCGCCATGCGTACGTATTACGAATAAAAAAAAAAACTTAAAACTAATGCGTTCCAACCGATCGCCGAGATTTCGTTTGCAACAATAGAATGATCGTTATATAGAATTAACAAGTGATAGAAAATACGAATGTACGAATGTTAATCAATGTAAAGCTCATTCAGTAGAAAATTAATAGTTGACGTTTCTCGGTTGATCGATTACAACTGTCGTGCTTAACGCAATCGGTAAACATCCTGCTTAACCTATTCGATCGCGCCGCCACTGGCCGAAATAAATCGTCTCGATTCGCTTTTATTGCCGCAGTGGCGCAAAATGCAATTCAAAACACAAAACAAACAAAGTAAACACGACGCCCGCGAACGCGTCGAAACGCGACGAAATCTCAAAAGCGTCCCAATTTTTAATTCGTCGCGCTTCGACCGATACGACGGTTGTTAAAATTTCCAAACTTTAACATATACACCAACACACGCCACAGGTATCTCGATAAAAACGTTTTTTTTTTTTTTGCGTCTCGAGTCGTGTAATTCCCGCTTTTCATAACATTCGCATGCTCCGATTAAAAAATACGCGTATCTGTACTGATTTAAATACAATTTGTGTGTGTTTCGTTAAACGCTACCATATTTCTTTTTATCATACAATACGAAAATATAGTTCATTTCGGAATTCGATAGAAGCTAAGACGGTTTTACGTGATTTTAAATTCATTTTGAACTACGCGCTGCTCAAAGCTACATTAAACATCTAGGTTTTTTTTTTGTACGGTTATTTGTAAATATTAAGCGAGACGATTGTGTAATTAATAGTAATAGTATCGACACAACTACTAAGTTTTTGATTTTTCACAAAAAAAACTACCAAACGCGGTTTGAGACGACTATGTTGCGAAATAGCGAAAACCACCCGACGACGTACGAAACTAACCGATTACGTTTGTCGAGCGATAGACGATCATTTTATAGATTTATCCGCGTATAGAACAAATTCTATTGGACGATTACTCGATTTTATGTGAACTTTTCGAAAAATTCGTTACGACTAGGACTTGACGGATTTGTCAATGTGTAAACCCAATATGGGCGGTATCGTTCGATACTTCCAATGTTTCGGTAGACAAGCGATATGTTTGCGTGCGTGGTTTTGTGCGGGTGGTTTTCGTCGTACGTTTTAAACGCGATCGCGGGTGTGGGTGGAGGGGACAAGGAAAACGCTTTTAAAGTTTTCCGCACTTAGATATGAGGATGTTCTTTGTCGGTTTACCGGCGCTGTCACCGTACGTACTGATCTTTTCGACCAGTTCGATGCCCTCGATGACGTGACCGAAGATGCCGGTGAAACCGCGCATCTCTTGCAATATGACGCGAAACTGCGACCCGACCATTCCGAGATTATCGTGTCGCTTTTGCGTGCGACGCATCCCGACAGTTCCGCGTACCGCCAATAATTTCGTGTCGTCTGGCAGGAAAAATGAATCTTCGAAAATCGACCGACCGCCTCGACCGTTGTTCAATTCGAAATCGCCCGTTATGACGCTTTCACCCTCCCAACATTGAAAAATCGAGCAGCCTTTGTAACCCATACCGGCTTCCCCGGTCGTCAATACGCCGAAATTTTTCGCCATTTTCGGTGCCACGTCGGCGCGAACTTCGATCACGACACGACCAAGCGGTGCTCCGTTAACGTCGATGTTAAAGTAGTACAATGGGCATAGGTTTGGAGGGTTCCGTCCGATTTGCGGGGAAAGTACCATGTTTGGTATGAGGATGTTGTTTTCGGTTGGATAGACGTTTTTCGGCGGCGCGATTACCAAATGCGAAGGCGTCATGTAATTCGGAGGTAACGGCGCCTGTAACGTGTTGTGGTTGTGATAATCTAGATTACCGTTAACTGCCTGTTTGGCGAGTACGTGCCTCGAGTAGAGCTGCGACATGCAGTAGTTGGCGAGGAAGAGTATCGGGTTCTGCTGCGTGGGCGGCATAATTCGGGAATTCCCCGGAAATGGTACGTCGCCGCTCTGGATGTTGTTGAGTGCCTGCTTCAGGAGTGAAAAATCAAATATGACCGTCGAATTACGGATGAGATCGTCCAGCTGGCACTGGAGGTACATCTCCTGGTAGCGAACTTGGATTCGTTGCTTTTCGATATTGACGCTCGTGTGAAGATTGTGCACTTCGGATAAATTCTCCACCATCGATAAGTTCATACGTAACTTCGCCAATAAATCCCTTGTCTCGTTCAACTCCAAATGAGACACGTTGTTTGTCAGATCGGCCTCCACGTGCGTTTTTAACGTAACGCACGCCTCCAAAATCTTCAACAGGAACTCGCGCTGTTGCATGGCCAACCGTTGAATTTCGTTCAACATCTTGTTCATCGACGACAAATCCATCTGTAGCTCGGACACGAGCTGATCTTTGGCCTCGTTCAGCGATTTGATCTGATGATTGGAGTGATCGCTGGTCGTTGCGCATGCTCGGCACACCGACGAGCAGCACGTGTGACACCAAAGCGCCAGTGGCATCGCGTGCGTGTGGCAGTTTTCGGAAATCACCTTGATCGGTTTATCGGGCGGTTTGGCGCCGAGCTTCATCTGAGAAATGTTCTTGGTGAGACATAAGACGGGCAGGTAGGTCGGCAGCGACTCGGGCCCGAGCTTACCGACCTCCGTCACGGTCCAACAATGCACACAACATAGTCCTTGGCCCTTCGTCATCACCGTCTTCATGCACTGCAGGCAGAAATAGTGCTTGCAGGAGAGCAGCTTCGGGCTCTGGTCCGTTTCGTTGAACTTCTTCTTGCAATAATCGCACATCATAAGGTCTTCGAATTCGCCAACTACGGATTCCATTTCTGCAAAGCATAAAAAACACTATATAATTGATTATTTATACTTTTCTATAATCTTACTTCAAATAAATCAGACAGATATAAAAACTCTCAAGGAATATTAACATAATTCAACCTAACAAGAAAATATCGTACGTGATTTCCATTTTTCTAACCTAAATCCAAGACAAACAACAATCATATAAACTAACTCAAATCGAAACAGCAGCAAATTTTCTAGCAATAATTTTGATTATGAACATAAGTACATGACCCAAATTAAAACATCAATATAAATAAACTAGGAAAACTGAATATATAAATATCTACAACCTAACCTAAATTGAACAAGCGGGACGTAAAAACTTTTTTAATCCAGAAATAAGACCAAAAGAATCATTCAACTCAAAACGAAAAACCTAAACATTGTGCAATAACTTTTTATTACAAAAATTGTAGAACTAGAAAATCATACATAAAATTTAATAAAACTTTCCAATACAACTAGCGCAACCTAAACTTAACCCACGCCAAATTATCCAACCTAATCTGTAACCTAAAATAAACCACACAAATAGACAGAAAATCTAAATTAAATTATTAAATCTTTAAGTACACATACATTCACACATCCAACAAAAACAAAATAAACTCAACCTAGAAATAAATCATCCAATATGATCTTAAGCAACAAAACCTAAACTGATAAGGGAACTCAAACGTTTTTTTTTTTTTTATTAAATTATTACAGTCATCTGAAACAAGCATCCAACCTAATGTGAAAACCTAACAACAAAATTTCCAAATATAAAAGCTGAACAACCTAACATAAAAATAACCTTTCCAATATAATTTAACCTCATTTAGATTGGATTGGGTTTAAAAAAGGGAATCCTAAATATTAACAATTTGAGTCTCAATTTGCTGTCAAAAGTTTAAATTTAAAAATGGGGCTTAAGTCTGAAAACTTGTTGACGTCAATATTCTTAGGTTATGTTATCGTTTAAGTTTTTCCGCGTAGGAAATTTAAAACTCTAACCGTTCGAAATTATCGCCGAAATAAATGAAATAAAACCGTTTTACTTACGTCAAAATTTGCCGAATTTTCTGCAACGAAAACGCGCGCTTTTAGAATTTGACTGGTAGTCGTTGTCGAAGGATAACGCAAGAGAAAAAAAAGCGACAGGTATCACAAATTTGACGTTTCCGTGGAATTTTCTCAACAAAGACAGACGAACGTGATTGGTGGTCATTGGATGTATACGACGTTAAAAAAATGACAGGTGTCAAATGTGACGTTTGATTAAATTGAAAAATTTTCAATTTAAATTTGATCAATTAGTTGCGCCGTTCGTTGTTTACGTTTGTAAAACAAGACGCATTTGTGTTGGTCGCGCGAGATAACGGTTCTAAACGAGATAAAGTCGCAAAGATTACAATTACGAAAACATCGAACTGGATGGAGTTTATCAAATTTTGTAAGAGGATTCAAATTTTGTTGCTAATTGGCGATTTTTAACGCTAGATGGAGCCTTTTTTAATTAGGTTTTCGAAATTAGGTGTTATTTTTGTAAGTAAATACGTTTATGTAAATATGATGAACTGACGTTGTTTGTGTTGATCGGGATGAAATTTGTCCTTTTGATTATGTTCATAATTATATAAATCTTGATGGAATACTAATGCGTTGGAAATGTACCCCCTAGAGTTAATATTTAAAAAAAAAATTGATAGGATTAAAATGACAAATTATTAAGTAATTGGAATTTTTAATTAATTTCTAATTTGTACGTAAAATGTAAAAAGAAACGGATATTTTTGGTGGAAAACAAAGCGCGCCAATTGTTACCCCCTGGTGATCGAAGTAAGCGTGATAAAAATGGCGGGTGTTTACAATAGGAACCGGAACTTATTGAATTTTGTGGACACGACCGGTCTGCAATTTTTATTGCAAGGCAATAGGATTCACAATTCGATTTTCCCTTCCGGCGTATGTGCGTTTCCGGAACCGAACGAACGAAGAAAAAAAAAACGCGTAGTGCGTCGTGTAATTTTGAGGTTAGTAAAAAAGTCAAAGTCAAAGCTTTAGAAAACGACGATTCTTGCGAAAATTTAACGAACTTTCACCGATTAAGATGGTCGGTAATTAATGCGGGTCGGATTGCGTGCGAAACGGCAATCGAACGTAGAAATTGCGTCTTAAATTCGTTCGGTTCGGGTTTTTTTTTTTTTCACAATTTCGATTAGGTTCGTCGGGCGATTGTCGCCTTTATGCGCTTCGTACGGAAGAATCGGCGCCTCGCAAAACGGATTACGGTGCTGCAATAGGAAATGGTTTTCGATGGCGTTGAGGTTGTTTATTTTGACGTAACGTAAAAATCCATTTGTTGCGTTTTTACATGGGAAGGCGTCTTGCCGCCAAATTCGAAACTAGTCTCGGAGGAACAAGCGTTCGAGAAGGTATTTTTCTGCGAAAAGTTCGCAGGAAATGAATCGAGGGGGCCGCGTCGTATGTCCGAAAAAAAAGTCGACGAAATTTTAACGGGATTACAAGCCTACCGAGATAACGCATCAATGGCGTTTTTTGCGTTCTGGGTCTACGTTCACATGGTGAATTATAAAAGAATGCATTTGGACTTACCGTAAATATTTACGTTGTAACACAGCCTTTTAATAAATCCGATATACGTGACGTTTTTTTTTCTTTTTGTTTCTTTTTGGTCGTTAAAAAACTTCGATTTTCGGCAAACGATTACGCGTTTTTGTACTATGTTGCGATTAAAACGGAGGATACGTCGAACGAAAGTTTAACTAAATTGAGATTTATATTACATAATTACTTGTCGCCGACGGGTTCGGCGTTTTTACGAAAAAACTTAAAATTATCGGTGGCCGTTACACGATGTGCCACATCATGTTGACGACTGTCGAACAACAATCGGTGCGAAGTTGGCGCAGACGTGGACGCACGCATCGGCACATCGTCGCTAATTTCGGTTCGCTTCGGTCGCGAGCGCCAACTACAAAACCTCGACGATCAATATCCGTCCAAACCAGCGCTTCTCAAACATTTTCTTTGTGTTGTTTACTAACAAATTGTAAATATTTTTTTTTACACAACTTCTAGAAGATTATTTTGAAATGTTTTTAAAGAAAAAATTTTAAAGAAAATTTAAGAAAATATTCTGGAAATATTATTATTATTAATAATATTTAAATAATTATACCATGTAAGCAATTTATCAACCACATATACTTTCAAATTTTTTTCGATCTACATGTTGCGTGGGTTGTTGGGTTTGCGCTCTACGTTGGGGAGTCGTGCTCTGTACTTTTGTTTGTAGTCAGTTCTGTGCTGTTTCTTACTTTTTTAATTTTATATTAATTTTCTATTGACGACATTTTTTGGATTTTGCATAAGAAATTTTTAATTTTCTACTAACAATCTCCAAAATATAACGAATCTGTATTTTTCAGTAACATTTTATTTCTATATTTTTTAAGAAAACTAAACAAGCTATGTAATTAATATAGGACATTTTTTCTCCGATTTGTTGAGATTTTGAATAAGAATTTTGTATTTGTATAGAATGATCTCGAATTGGTTGGTTATCATAAAAAAGTCATCGTTGTTTTTTAAATGACAAATACGTTCGTCACGCACGTTGCCCTGCCTTTTGAGGAGCGCTGCTTTCGGCGACCGGTTTTAATTTCGTTCGAGCGTATTTAGGAGCAATTACGCGCGGCGCGGTTCGTTTCTTTTTGTTTTCGATTTTTTCGAAACGCTTTTTTCGTTTGTTTATTTTTAGAGCGCCAGCGCCGACGCATTTGTTCAACTTGTGAATGTGTATGCGAGATGTCACTTTGGAGGATTTTGTTGTCGATATTTGGATGTTTGATGACAAAAGACAAACGCCCGATCTTTTGTTTTTTTTTTACCGTTTTGTTACATAATAAAGACAATTTTAAAGATTTTAGAGAATTTTTGATCTCGAGCTTCGTTTTAATTGATAAGAATACACCTTACGACCTTGACATCCTCTGCAAAGGATGACGGAACCAAACTCCACCTAACAAATTGTGAAACCGTAAACAAATGTTTGAAGTATGATGGCGACATCTCTTGACTAAAATTCTACCTAGAATTCCAATTTGCAAAATGTGTTATATATTTATAATAATTATGAAAACGTACACAAAATTGATTGTGTAATTTCATTTTGATGACAAATTCTAAATTGTAAACTTTCCCGGCTATAATAATTTATAGCAAGTAATTTATTTAATTTATTTTTTCTTTTAGGAGAAAGATTCATATGGTAATGAAGTATCACGATTGGCTCGACCTCTTCCAGTTGAGTACCTTTTGGTCGATGTGCCAGCCTCAACTCCTCTTACACCGACATATACCTTCAATCCCGACGTCTCCAAACAAACCTTCCCAGTTGAGCATAGATTCGTCGATGGACATATACAAGACTTTAACGCCCTATCGACGTATTTGTCGCAGTTTTCAGCCGTGGAATTCCTGACAGCTATGAGCGACTTTCATCTTTTATTATACATCGCAACGATGGATATGTTACCAATGAAGGAATACATGGCACCTTTGCTCGAAGCCATAAAAAACAAAGATGCAGAAGCTGCACAGGAATGGTCCAGATCGGAGCATTGGGCCACTGTAGAACAACTAATAGCTGCAAGTTCACCCCCACCCTCAAGGTATGTAAGTCCCTTAAAATTTTAAAGTTTACAATCAAGGATCTTTTATTTTAGACCAGGTAGTGTGGCTGGAGGTAACGTGTCAGTGGGCACAGCTTCGACAGGAGTTGGTCATTGGACTTGCCCTTACTGTACTTTTTTGAATCCGCCTGAAGTTCACAACTGCGAGATGTGTAATCTGCCCAAATCAGTGCCACACTAAGGTGCACGACATTAAATGCAATTACACGTTAATTCTTATTATTTTCGCAGATGAACGTGTAATCCATGCAAGTTGACACGATCGGAGGCGACAAACTTGTGATTTTTCTACTTATTATTAACATTTAAGAAATAGTCATGTAGAAAGTTAATGGAACCGTATCGGACTTGAGGCGTCCCTCAGATCTGTTGTCTAGTACTGTTTTATATACGATACGGTTTGTATTTAAAGCAAAAAATTGCAAGAAATGAGAAACTGTTGGCTTTAGTTTTTTTTTTATATATTTTTGAATTAAATGTTCTCCTGTTAACTGTCTTTCTGTGTGGTGGAATGAAACAATTAATAAACGCCTCAAATTGTGAATTTATCAAATGTTTTTTTTTTTTTACACAAGCAAATTTTCTAATTTCAATTTGTTGTTACTTAAAACCCACCAGACATTTTTTTTTAAATTAAGAATTTTAAAATTGCTACGAGTTGTATGACATCACATAATCCTACAAAATACTACAAATATAATGTACAGCAAATGGGATTATGTTGAAATTGAAGACAATAAACGATTAAATAAAACAAAATAGAAACATTTAAAAATCATTCTTTATTTCCAAATTCCAATTTGTAATTTTAAAAAAGGCGTCGTTTACATTTTAAAAAAAATCGAACGAAAACCACACAAACATATTCCAACGATTTTGTTTATATTCGTAACATTTCAATATTTTATATACAAAGCACAATGTGTGCAAATTAATCTATAAAAAAAAAATACTTCAAAAAGAAAACACTCAAACTACATGTATAAGAAAATAAGGTGTAAAAAATGAGCGAATCCTTTCGAAGTATTTAATCATCAAAATTAAAATTTTTTTCTTAATTCGTGTGAATTTGAGCGACGGGAATAAAAAGTTGCTCAAAATATACATTGATGACGTGATATGGATCTTTTCAAATATTTTTTTCTGATTTGTTACATACAGTTAGAACACAATAAACTTGTTTTAAGTATTTTTGAAAAATGCATACAAAATAAATTGTGTAAAGCGATACTTTTACCCTAGGAATCCGATATTTTTAAAACAAATTTTTTGATTTTTTTATTGTCACAAAAAACCTCAATTTCAAAATACTTTTTTCTAAACAAACAAAATTTAAAAAAAAAAAAACAATAGCACTCAAGACACATTTAGCAATTTATTCCTCTAAATTAAGTAAATAAAAAATCAGTTTCTCACTAATCCGAACAAACATGTGAATGAGAAGAACTGTTCCGAACATCAGCTGGTACCTCCAGTACTGATCTTGGCTAGCAAACACATTGCTAAGGAGCAACGTGACCTCCATTTCTCAGTCGGATTTCTGTGTCAATGGGGGATATTCTAGATCGTCGTTGAATTGGAATCCTCCTTTTGGAGGAGACTCGGCCGCCGCCGCCATTTCACGATATTTCTCCGATTCTACGTACACAATATCTCAGTTAATTATTTTCCTTACGACACTTAACACTTATATTTAATTTACTTAAACTTACTTGGTGTCTTCGTATGTACGTACATCTCGATTAATAATAACTTACTTTGAAAAAAACACATAATTTTGTTAATTTATTATAAACAATTAGTTGTTATAAATAAATGAATTTGATTTTCAAATTTGAATCATGAACTGGCTTCTGTTTTCAGAGAGAGACAATAAAATTACAATAAAAAAAGAAAAAACAAAAACCAACCCAAGATGCATATCGATATTTGGAATACATGAAAATGGTGTACTGAGACAAATGTTTCTTAAATGTAGGCTTTAAGACTACCAATTAAATTAAATGTAAAACTAATTTAAATCAAACTTATGAGAGTTATGAGTTACTCATCAGCGTAGCTGCCTACCGTCCATTTGTGATAATAATTATACTAAAGCCTCATTATATCCAATTTCGTTCTCAAATTATTCATAATTTTAAGGTATGATTCCATAGCAATTGGCCAGTTGATTATAAATGCTCCTGCTGAGATGCAAAGCCCCAACGTTGCTAAGGCATCACACCTTTGGAATAAAACTGTTTATACAAATTTTACTCGATTTTACTGATTTCTGTCATAAATTAGAAAAAAAAAAAAATAAATGAGACTTTATAATAAACGTATTTGTACAATAAAACGATTTCAGGTACAAAGTACAAACATAAAAAAAATAATGAAGTGTGGTTTAGGTGCACAACATAAACAACAAAGCGTTATATGAATACATCAGCGGCGCAACAACCATACAAAAATAAAAGAAAAAGCAGAACTAAAAGAAAATAAGCAGCGAGTGCAAGTAGATGTGCTCGCATTGAGGTGGTGGATTTCGTGAATGGTAGGTGATATGTCATTACTTATACTGACCAGTACCTGACATTTGTCCGACCGGGTTGCCTTTGAGGATGCCCGCGTAGCTACTTAGTATTGTCGAGCCTTGCAAGTAACAGAAAAAAATAGGTGCGGGTTACACATTACTACTGGGAAGGAATAAATTTTGTTTGTATAAGAAAACCGATTTTTACTGGCTCATATCATAATGATATTTTCTTCATTTATACATTTTTAGTGGATGAAGTTTTTGTTTTTAGTACTGAATTAGGTTAATTTATAATTATTAATTTTAAACACAATAATTTTCGTATTTGTCCACGTATGTATGAAAATCAATATGGTGACGCAACAAAAATTGAAAAAAATATCAAAATATACGAGTTTACTTTTTAAAACCAATAAAGGACTATGTTACTACGTTTTGAGGTTCAAAAGGATGCAGCAACTGAAAATAGGTAGAAATGTCTGACGTCACTCGTTACGTCGATAAATTTTTAAAAAATCAAACGTAATAATCAGTAACGTCAATTTGATGTTGCAAGACAAAAGTCAAGTACATCAACGCAAACACATTTCAAATAATAATAAAAAAAAAAAAATCGTCGAAATGTGCAAATTAAGGCAAAATAAACAAAACTAAGCTATTATACCACCTAACGAAAAATGTCATGCAAAGTACAAAAAACAAGTGATCTGGTTACAACACTCTTTTATTTTTAACAACTTAACGGATTAAAAAAAGAAACTTTAACCTTAACCTACAGAAACAAAAAAAAAATAGGAAACATAACCCGGAATTTCTAAGAAGAAATGCTTCAATCATCGAAATAAACATAATCCCGAAAATTACATTCTTATATGTGCTACGACATACAGCAAGCTAGAAAAAAAAAATTCAAAAGGCTAAATCGACGAGAAAATAAATTTTACCTCCGTCCTGTATGGCCTGCGGCTCAGATCTCTTCGTCACACCGTCTGGTACATCTTTAACCTCGTCCATCTTACCGTCCAATCGATGCTGTTTATATAGCGACAAATCACCACCCTCGTTACTATCCACGTTGTACGCGTAAAGGAAACCCTCTTCAGTTACCACCAATAATCTTAGCTGATTTTGTATACTAAAATTTCAATATCAATTAAATTAAATTTTACAGATAGGCATGTGATCCAAAGTTGTATGTCATCACATAATTCTAATATGTCAAAGCAATGGAATTATGTGACGTCATTTGAATTCTAATGTTATATTCTCATGTATACAGGGTCCACCAAACCACTTTTTCCGTTGCTCCCTTATTTTTAAAAATTCAGGAAAAGTATGAAGGAAAAAGCTATTGGTAGGCAGCAAGCTGTAGTGCAAAAAATATTTTTGACTATACAGGTAATCCGACTAGTGTAACACTTACGTTGTGATAGCTATCGAGTTTTTAACCCCACTGAAGGGTAAATGTGCGGTTGCAAACGCCCGTCCCTGATTGAAAACATCGGTAACCTGCGTCGGCAGATAATTCGTCAGGTAGCCCATCCAACTAGTTTCCTCGACGCTCCTCCTCGGACTGTCAAAAACACGTTTAAAACGACTCTCATCGGCGACTCGTTCTCACCTGTCCTTTGGTTCCTCGAGCTTAAAAACGTGCACGGTTTCCGTGTTGCTGCTGCAGCCGAGATACTGCGAGCACATGCTGAAAGCCAAACACGAAATCGCGACGCAGCGCTTGACGCCCCTGCGAAATTCGAACAGCTTCGAGCCGTCGACGACGGAGAAGACCCTTATAACAGTGCCCTTTTCAGAAGCAGTCGCTATTCGCGCGCCGTTTGGACTAAAAGCAAGCGCCGCCAATGGACTATCGTGTGCCGGAATCATCGTCTTCGCATGCTGAAAATTATCATTACAGACATAATTCGAAAAATATATAAGATCCTTAAACGTTTCTAAGTGTGATAATTGTGAAGTGAAGTGAAGTGAAGTGACACACTGTATAATATAATATCTCCATATGAATGTTTAACTGTTCATTAAAAGTATTCAACAAAGCTAATCAAAAGCCAATCATTCAGACTTGAAAGTAAATACCCGAATTGGTTTAGAATTTTACCAAATTAACTGCGTCGAAGATTTGAACCTCTCCAATCGTCGACGAACCTGGATAAGCCAAGAAACAATTTTCATTATTGATACTGAGGGCGCAGAGTCCTTGCGGATTGGGCGGCGTATCCCGTATCGTGTGTAGCACTTTCATATCGCGGATGTTGTGTATGTATAGACTTTCTTCGAGACATACCACCAATCGTGACCTACGAACGTAACACGATAATACAACACAACGAATACATTCAACTCACCTGTTCAACTTGACGGCGAGTATGGTGTTCGAATAAGAATAGTTGCAGATCTCCGTTCCTTTCTTGAAATGGCATACTTTGAGCTTTCTGGGACCGGTCAGAGAAACGACCGCCACCAGACTGCTACTGAAGAGTCGCTCGACGAGATATGTTTCTTCCGATGCGCTGTGGTAGACCTGCTCGAGGGCTTCGATGCTACCAAGAGCGAAAAGACGATAACCTGATTTACTGCCAACTGCCAACGATCTACAAACATTAACAAAACTTACTAAAATCACATTTTCAATTAGATCTATTCAGGAAATTTATTTTTTTCGTTATCAAAATCAAGTGATCTATTAATAAATGAATGGAGCAAATGGATTAGATAAGAAACATGTTGTTCATTTAAGGCGTTTAAAGACTAGAAATTAGCGTTGAGGCGTCCATAGGAGTGAATGTGACGATTGTTTCTACAAATGACTTTTCAGAGTGAATTTATAGAAAATACCTGAAACAGATGATAATGCCCTAATCACATCCTTTGTCATGTACTGCTTGTGCTGCTTAACAACTGAATTCCAAATTTGAAAAATGACACCAAAATAGAACAATATCGACCGTCACAGAACTAATCGAGCAACTAATTGGGTAATTTGGAAAGAAAAGTGGATAAAAGTAAATTAGCGTGACGTTTCGATTGCACAATTTAACGTACACTCCATCACAAAAATATGTTCGATAAATAAAGATTTTATCGAAACGATAATTAACGGTGTTAATTACAAAACAAAGGAAAATTGTGCAAATTGCAGGAAACAGCTGATTTTTGACCCATATTTTGTGTTTTGTGATGGATGATAATTTTTTTTGTATTGTTTTGTTGTCATTATTGTTTACCGTCGAAAGTTGCAACTGCGTAAATATTGCAACCGCCCAAAAATGTTTTCCACTTACGTGCAATCCTGGTTGAAATTCACGAAAAACGTCTTCGAACTGCTTGTTGAATCGGACGAGTTATTTGTGTTGTTCATGGGGCCCGTTTACTCTTCGAGCTTTCGATGATGTCAACACGGGACGTGTTGATTCGGCGATTGTATGTTAGCACTACTTGTAAAAAAACTAATGAAACCTCTCTAATACAAAGGCGACCTTGGTATTTAGTCTATCAACAAATCGCACACCAAAACTATTTCATACTTATTGACAGAACAGCTGACAGTACTTATCTATGAATGTGTGGGCGGGGACTATTTCCTTATTTATTATTATTTTCATCAAAAGACTTATTTATTCATAATTTTACATACAAATTGTGTAATTTCACGAATTATTTTCTTTACAACGCATTTCCAATTTCTTATATAAATAATAAAATGAAATAAAAATAATTGTAATATTTTTGAACTAATGAGAATTTAATTATGCGAATAATTTGCAAATTGTTTTAAATTATTTTAACGATATCAATAATATATAAATAAATAATTAATTAATCAATATATTCTTTATAAGATGTGTGCGAAATATTGTATTTGTATATTTTAATATTTATGAGATGACAATTTTAAAAAATGGGAAAATGTCAATAGGGCTGTTCCAATAAACATTTCTAACGGTTCGGGTTTTCATGTACCAATAAAAACATTCAATTTCATTTGTGACTAACTTCAAGTAAATGAAATTCGCTCTGTGATTGGTCGAAAAAATCCGAAATCTTTTTGAATCGTGGTGGAACAGACTTAATTTAATTTAATTTATTTAAATTTAAATTAATTTAATTAAAAATTTGGTACCAAATTTTAAAAATTGAATTTTTTTAATGAAACTTGTGTTAGTTTCAAACGTTTATAATTAAAAGTGACTTAACGAAACAACGTAATTTTACGATTTTAAACTTTGAGTTTTCAAACTTTAACCTTTAATAATATGAATACGTAAGTATATAATTAGTGCCTATTAACCCCCCCAAACGTGGAATCACCACAAAATTAAGTTACCAATTATAATATAAAATTAAATCAAAAACGTGTTTGATATCCTTAATTCGCCTTCAATAATATATATATTCTTAAATTAAAAGTTAAAAAAACAGAATTATCTCGAATATATATTTTCTATAAATACATCGATAAACTACACATACAAGAATACGTTTTCTTTAAATTCGTATAACTAATAAAGGTACCCAGCGAAACTAGAAACGCGTTTGGTATTAACACATTTACAAAAATATTTCGAGATTATCACAGAAAAAATATCATAAAAAAAGTATTCGACCACAAAATTCAAGTTCCTTTTGTGGGTTAGAGTCTTTGGCTATTAATGCAAATCCAGTCCGAATATCAAACCATAAATGGAAAACAAGCACGGAAGTGTTTAAAAAGTGAACAAAAAGAGTTAATACCAAACATCGGAAGATCTACCAGATCAGACTTTTGTAATATTTTGTATTTGGTAACTTACAAAAGTTGCTTTACGTCTAATTTGGAAGTTTGAAACGGGAAGCTCTAATAGTTAATTTCGATACTTTACGACAATTACGTGAAACTACCGTGAAAATACAATAAAATGTACAACTTTTAAAATTTTACATTGGTCTTATTTACAAATACTTTTAAAATTATTTTCTTAAAATCGTTTAATTTTATGCATGTCTGAAGAAAAATTCGTTAACTTTGATTGTCGAGATAAATTAATCGTTCAAAGCGAATTTTAATTAATAACAATAACGCACCTTATTCAGACATACGTAACCGCAACATTCAAAATCACAGTTTTAGTTTTAGTTTTGAGTATTACACTTTTTTACAATTTGGCTTAGAGAGCAATTTGTTCGATTAATTTTTATAGTTAACAGATTTTAAAGTTTGATATCTTACATCAATATCAAAATTTTTTAAACTGTTAGTTGCATACCCCCATGATGCTAACCACAAGAAAATAATAATCTCATAAGACATCTAGGTGCAATAGGTGATTCAGAACAACCGAGGCTTGTACATACATACAAATTATTATGACAAAAATTTAAATATCTCAATTTTTGATAAATTCCTACTTTAAGAAGAAGGGGGTTGCAAAATCAATTCTATTAAAAACTACCTAATTTTGTACTTAATATTTAAACGAACGGACATTAACTTTTAACATCTCGAAAAGGTAGTGTTGGATACAAATTGTTGAGTATTGCGAAGTAATGAACGGTTGCCGCCATTACGACAAACATATGCCAGATCGCGTGAGCAAAAGGTATTGAGCCGTCTGATTTGAAGAACACTATGCCGATCACATACAACAATCCACCGATTTTCAACTCGACCATTCCGGAAAAACCATAATGCTAAAATAAATACAAAAAACCTGCAAGTTACAGAATATACGGTGTTTTGCGCGACAAGGTGAGGGAAATTGGGGCCGTTTTATAAAACAGTTATAATACCAACCTCAGTAATAATTGGTAGCGCAGGAAAAATTCCCATAAATAAATAAAAGAATGTTTCAAGACTTTTATACTTTTCATGGAATGCTTGCTGATAAACAATCCCCAAAACGGCGAGTAGCCAAACAAACCATTTCATAGAAGCAGCCCATCCTTCCATAGGAATCGGTTGAATTGTCAACCAAGGAAAATACGAACCGGCTATGAAAATATATATCATAGCCCTATCACAACGATGTAAGAAATCTTTCAAAGGGCTACAATTTAACAAATAGAAACCATTTTTTCTAACCAAAAAAAAACATACCCTTTTCTCGTGTTATAAAATACACAATGAAAAGATGTCGATATGCCAAACAAGAACACCAATGTCGCTCCATATATTAATGCAGATATGATTTGAGCACCGTTTTTTGAACGCGACAACAGTTCAAATGTCGCCAAGAAACTCGGAACAACACCAACACCGTGCGTTAGGACGTTGGCTACGTGTTCTATTTCAGTCGGGACGTAAGCTTCTTTCGCAATCGGTTTCTGATTCTTCCAATTTATGCTGCAATATTTCGATTTAATACAATAGAACGATTGGTACGTAACTTACCCTCTTAACTGGCGCCACGGTATAATTTTCCTCACAAATTCTATGCATTGCGTTAATATATTTTCGTTGTTTATCATACCTATAATAAATTGTGTTAGAAACATCCCGGATACGAAAATAATAGCCAGCAAGGAGGTAATTGTACATTACAAAACATTTAATGGAAAAGCGTTTACGAAACGACATAAAAATAATGTGAGAAATAAAATGTTTACATACATATTCGTAGAGATTAATTACTAATAAAATAATAATTAAAAATAATAAAATTTTAGATTCTTTGGCTACTGCAACCATACCAGAAATTTAAAATATCACGACTGTCGACAACGACAGCTCGTGTTTAAATGCGTTAAATGTCAACCACATGTCACATATCATCGTTACCAACGAAAGAATTAAAAAAATAATTCAAATTTAAAAACGCATCGCAAAAAATATATGAAAGCCGGGAAATTATAAAAATGTTACCTTTTAATAAAATTGCAAGCGTGTTTTCCGAAAGCTCGAGTTAATCTAAGTTGAAATTCTTTTGTGTATTCGAAAATCGATACCAATCACGTTCAGAAAAACGTTTTAAACTAAATAATGAAATTGTGTTTGTGCGTGTCTTCACCGACCTTTGGTCGAGATATTATGTGTAAATTAGACACAATTAATGAATTAAGAACGCGACAACGCTATATCGTTTATTAAGAACTCTGGAGGCTACAATAATAAAGTTTTAAAATGTAAAATTATTTTCTTTGTCGCATTATTTTTAAAGAAATTCGAATCTTACGTGGCGGTACCTGGCGGTGCTTCATCGACATTAATTAATATTTTTTAGTCTTACATAAACGTAATAAAATATATAATTATGTATGGCACGCGATCATCGTAGCTGCACGCAATTTAGGTCAATTTTGTATATTTATAAAAACTTTCCAATATTTTAGTTTGAAGTCCGAATTTAGGTACTAACAAAGTATGGGGTGACGTTTGTGCAGATATTATTTTAAGGGAAAATTCTGGTTAGAAAAACACATTTTTAAAGACAAAATCGAATGTAATATTTTAAATTAAATTAAAACACATAAATATGAAAATAAATATCTCGAATAAATAATAAACTACACGAACGCAAAATTCGTTTTGAGCGCAATTTGGATCGAACTTCAAGTTATTTCTAGACCGAAGCAGTTTCCAAAAATTGACTCGCTTTCCAAAAATAGACCAAATTAGGAACTACCTACGTATATTGTCGACTGCGTAAAATTTCGCGATTTTCTAAGCCGCCGGGGGCGGCGTTAACATGGACTTTGTGGCCGACGCTAATTTGTTCGAAACGACTTTTGCAATCTTGGCACTGCGTCTCCACATGAATTCTTTCGTTTTTTCGTGGTTGTCGGCACTGTCCACTCTCACCTACAAAAAAATAATAATAAAAATAGTTTAGGTTTTTTTGGAATGGTTCCGAATTTCAGTTGCTTGAAGTTAGTCACAAGGAATTGAATGTTTTTAATTGGTCGATGAAATCGAACCGTTTGGAACTGTTTGTAGGTAAGAACCTAATATATAAAAAATAGATATTTTTTAAGGGTACAGAAACCCAAATTATGGCTAATTTTGTCCAGTTTACACAGCTCAATTGAACCGATTTTAAATAAACCTAATTGAAACAACCCAAAAGTAATTAAACCCAACTTATCAACAGAAAATTTGTTGTTACTTACTTGTTTGGGTTGTAATACCCTAATCGAATGCAAGGTGGCGGCACCACCGTGCATGATCCTCAAGTTCAATCTACCGAACATTTCGGCTGTTGTGGCTGTCGCGCTTTTAAGTTCGCGTTTGAGGCCCCGTCCAAACTACAACAAACATATTTACAAAAACGAAACAAAAATCATAAAAAAAATACTTCTTTTTCTACGCGCAGAGTCAAAGGTCCCAAAAAGAAATTCGTCTTGACGGTCGTGTGGTCGGCCATCGTGTTAACCGTGACGTCACCGTCCCGCCGCAACGAACTCAATCCGAATAAAGTGGCACGCGCTTTGGGTGCTTTTCTCGCGTTCTTTTTGTTCTTTTTGTTGTTTTTCGTATTGTTCTTGCGTTTCTTCGTCGCGTGAGATGCTCTCACCAAAGTTTCGTTTTTACGCCCGCCGCCGGTCGTTTTCGTGATTAAGACGAAAGCAGGTTCACGAGCTTCGCTTTCGTGAGCGCGCGAAATGGGGAATTCCCCCATTTTGTTGGTCGCCGCCGGTTGTCGTTTGGCGTGTTTTTTCGTCGTTTTCTTGTTGGATTTTCGTTTGTTGTTTTTGCTTTTCTTCGAGACGTTCGTGTGTAGCTTGACGCGGACCGGATCGTACGATTTTCCCAAAATTCGATTGATCCTGCCGATTATGTTGTCGACGAAACGGTTGTATTTCGAAATGTAAACGGCGGGGATTTTGGCGGAGGGGGCTTCGAGAGCACCTAAATTTCAATGTAAATTTTGTAAATTTGCACCGATTAGAAGGGAGAATGCAACTGTTTTATTCTATATTTGCAGTGTAAACATTCTGTATATAAGTTAATTCCTATTAGGTCGTTAGAATAAATATTTAAACGGCAAACGCAATGATGTCATTCGAGTTTGTATAAACAGTTTTTAATACCGGTACATTACTGTTAAATACCCGTTACATGGATGATTGATCACCATGGACTTTACCATTGAAATTTAAAATGTCACAAATGTATGAATACAATTTTAGCTAAATAATTTAATCTAACAAATCGTATTATCAGTTTGAAATAATTGGAAATGATTTGAACTTCACATAAAGGTTCACATAAATTACAAAACATGTCCAGTGGCGTCCCAAAATTTTCAAATAAATAAAATAATTAATTCCACGTTTCATTTCGTATCAAAAAAATAAATTAAAATTTTCCAAAAAATTTAATCAAAGATAGTAGGTACTTATATATTTTTTTATATTTAAAACGGATTTCTCGTCTTGTCTTCGTGTCGACTCGACGCTGACATACAAAGAAGACAATACACGGAAAATTAAGAATTAAATTTTGATCAGCTCGTGTATTTATAGAACGCGTTAATGAAGGTGAACAACTTGACCTTAAAGAAAGTCAGAATCAAGGTCACTAGGTGACCCACATTCGATAACAGTTTTGAAATACTTCTACGTATCCTTTATGTTTATATGCACTTGCACGCATGATTTAATTATTGTTTACAGAGCAAAGATTTTTTATTACGAAGAACGTCGACATAAATCAGTTGCATTTTCTAAAATTTTCAACTATGAACTACAAAAACTATAAAACTACCAAGGTTATTCACCAACGTGTTAATCTACGCTTCGTAATGAGAATTTTGCACCAAGCGCGAAAGTGACGCGCGACTTGCAAAATCCTCAAAAAACGATATCTACTCGAAACGTCAGCTGTCAATGTCAAATAAGTCAAACGTCATGCGGTTAAAACTACGAGATCGGTTTCAATGAACTACTGTTTATACGAACTACTTTTGTATTAATTTTCATGAATTGATTATTATTGTTTTTTCTTCAGTTATCAAACAAATAAGACTTCAAATGTAACAAAAATTTTGTTAAAATAGGTAAATGAATTTCTGGTTAAGTGAGCTATGATAACCTCAGTGGCGTAGCGATTAGTGGGCAATAGAGAGTAATTTCATCCACTTGTTACTTGATTTAAAATTCGCAAAATATTTTTAGTATTTGTGAATATTTTATTCATATTCACATACGTACCCCAACCCGAAACCCCCTCCAAGTGAGGCTTGTCAAATGTCAAATGAGTGTTTTTTATTTTCTGTGAAAGAGTAAGAGTTTGTTACCCTAGAAGTCCGCCCATACGTCTAGAGCATCATTAATTAATTACCAACAACTCTTGACGAACAATTGAATTTATCTCAGACTTCTCTCACATCAAACAACGTTCCAAGCAGTCAAGCCACTCCGAGCTTCTTCTTCTTGAAAATTATTCATAGCACTCTTGACAACGTTGTTATTTCAACACCTTATAACGTGAGATCAAGAAATCATAAATGAAAAATTGTCATGAAATAAAGCCAACACAGTGGCGTTTCACTTTTATTTTATTACAATTACGTGTCGTAATTTTTATTACATTTGAGTCATTCATTTGAATGAAAAATACAAGTATTTTTTCAAGCGTTTACAAGCAAAAATTTGACAAAAAAAATACCTTGTAAGCTCGCCCCCTATGGTTATAGAAAATTGTACTTACTTTTTTAAATTCAAACGCATGCGTTAGTAAAACAAATGCATCCTAAGTAAATGTCACCGAATATATACAAAAATAATAAAAAAAAAAAATAAAACGCAAATTTACTTTACAAAATCTATTTCGATATTTTTCGTACATACATAAAATGATCCAATTTTTAAAAATTGCCACCTTAATGTGACATGTACCTAGGTCAATGCGTTAGCATTAATAAATTAAATAAATAAATAAATATACAGTTAGTGGAGCGATCAGTCACAATCAGCTGTTAGAAAGCGGCCATGTAAACAACAACCGAAAGTCTACGCTATCGGTTTTTGTTTTTAAAAATGTCTTTTGAATAAATTTAAAAAAAGTTTGACACAATTTGCTTGACACATAAAAATGTGATTTTCGGCCATAATTTGGTATAAATTAAGTCTTAAGCACTTTCAAATTTTATCGCATTTTTGTGATTTTTTTGGTTTTTTTGTGATGGCCGCCGCGATTTTTACGTTTCTTTTGCGATTTTGACTCACGTGATCTCTTAGCCTCGATGACGTCTTCCAAGTCTGGTTCGTCGTCGTCGTCGTCGTCGTCATCGTCGTCGTCGTCGTCGTCGTCATCGTCGTCGTCAGCTAAGTCTATATCGTCGTCGTCGTCGTCATCGTCGTCGTCGTCGTCGTCGTCATCGTCGGCGGTGGCCTCCTCATCAGCTGGTACTGGTTCCACCACAATTGGTTCGTTTGATTGTGATACTTCCGTGTCTGGGTCTTTGTCAACTAATGAGTCACTGTCCGTACCATCGGCGTATGTTTCTCCTTCTACTGGAGCTTCAGCCTCGAGTTCTTCTTCATCTTGTGGTGCTGCAACAGCTGGAGTTTCAGGCTGAACTGGTTGGGCGACCGGAGTTGGTTCATCATCTTCTTCATCATCATCGTCATCGTCATCTTCTGCAAATACACATTTAATAAAATAAAATTCAAGTAACATATTCACTGTATTTTATACTCAAAACCTCAAAACTCGAAACCGATTGATACAATTTTTTACTGACCTCCTAAAATATCTCCTAAAATCCCATCCAAATAATCATCATCGCCGTCATCGTCGTCATCATCGTCATCATCATCGATACCCAAATCTAAATCGTCGTCATCGTCGTCGTCATCATCATCGTCCGTACTTTGTCTTCCGGTTTCTTTGGGTTTTTCTTCTTTCACGGCCAGATCCGTTTCTTTGGGTTTCACTTCGGTTGGTGTTTCTTTGGGTTTTTCCGTTACAACTTTAAAAACTCCAACGATTTCTTCTTGTTTTTTACCTTCTTCTTCCACTTGTTTGGATTCGGAATTTATTTCTTGCGAATCTTGAGCCGTTATTATGATGGGATTGCAATTGATGTAGATGGTGGTCAGGCAAAATATTGCCAAAAATAAATATATCTTCATTTTTGTTACTGCAAAAAATTTCGATTTTATAAAAAAAATAATTTTTAAATTTAAATTCTCAATTAAATTTTTTTTAAATTTTTTTCTAAAAATCCAGTGTTATTTTTATCGTATTAAATAATTTAATTTAATAAAACGTTTAATTTTCCAAAATCCAGCAGTCCCAAACTTTTTTTTCTTTTAAAACCTGAATAATTTTTTGTTACAAATTCAAAATCTCACGTTTCTGTCAAATTTTTCAAAATTTATTCAAAATTCACACAAATCCTTCATTTGAAGCAACACTAATTTGTCACTGTTTTAATCCCGGAAGTGTCCAAAGAGGTCATCTACTTACCCTAGTAGGTCACTGACAAATTTACACGTATTTAATATAACACTTTATGTCAATGAAACACCTCAAGAGCTATGACCGAAGCTGACCGCATCGAGTTAACTAACAGGTCCGGGTCTTCGACAACGTTATTCTTATACCAGTTGTGACGTCACGTCGCTTCCACTGCCAAAGAAGACATCGTCCGGAGGTTCAAACTCGCTGCTAGAAATGAAGATTTTTCTGATCGTTTAATTCAGATAATCTGATGGAGTTGACTAGACTAGACTAGTTCTTCAAGAAGTGAATTATTCTGCGAGGGCGTTTGTTGATCTTGTTGTAAAGTTTAAATCCTCACCAAAAATGGGGGGGGGGGAATTTTGAAAAAGTTTCGCTTTTCCAATATTTTAAAGAAATAATTGTTTTTGGCTTTGTGATTGGTTGAATTTTTTTAAATATTTTAAAAATTATTTTTATGAAGGGGGCATAAAGTTATATGGAGATAATTTGTATTTTATTACAAGTTTCCTCTTTCAAAGCCCTTTAATTCGACGGGGGACAGGGTGCCCTTTATTAAATTTTTTCATAATGGTTAATTTTGGATTTAATGGGCGTTACATATAAAAATCAAAAGTTACATTTTTCAGATTTCCAATAATGGACCCCCTACAACATTTTTTTAAATGTATCAGTAGATATATAAATTTCCATTTGAATTTGAAGATTTTTATTTATTTAAAAAATTTACTTAATTTGTAAATATTGAAAAAATGATAAAACTTCATTGGAATTTTGTTTGATGTTTTGAAAAATTGTAGAAATGTGGAAAAAAATTGAAAAAAATATTATTTTATTCCCACCAGCTTTTTGCATCCATTTATTGATTATCATTAAAAAATTAAGCTTTTAATTTAATCCAGTTAGTTTTTAATTTATTTGTTTTGGGTTCGCTTGTTTTTAGATTTAATTTTGTTTACAGAATCCGCATCTATAAAATTATTTTTATTTATTTATTTTTTGAAATATGCAAATGTAAAACTAAAAAAATCAACAATTCGATTTTTATATTTCTGACAATTCTGGCAATAAAAATAGTTTGAAATTTTGTATAAAATTTAGTAAATAGTTGAGACGTCCAGAAATAATAAATAAAAAATTGCAATATTTTAAAATTCCTTTTGAACTTAAAACCTAGCGCAATTAACTTAATTCCCTATCCAATTAAAATATGTAAATATGGGGACATTTTAATTGTCTTCCTCAATTATGTATGCACCAGATTCTTTATTAAATGCCCCCCTTTAACGAAGTCGTACACCGAGAACTATTTTGATTTTCCGCTAGTACTATAATGTAATTATGAAAAGAGTATTTTTTTCAAATATATAAATAATTTTAGAAAAATTTAAATTAAGTAGTTTTGATTTATTTTATTTATAAATAATAAAATAATAAAAATAAGAAATTTCTGCATTAGTTTTTATTGTTGATTTTTTTGTGCATTTTTTTTTTTGAGATTTGTCCCCTCAGTTAAAATAATAAAATTGACCCCTTCATTTATGATCTTTAATTTCATAATGTAGAACTATTTATTAATTTTTTTAAAATTAATATGCATATAAATGATGACACAACTCCCTCTTGCAGATACACTTATTCGCATACACGATACATGCCGGTTGGGTTGGGTTGGGTTGGGTTGGGTTGGGTTGTTAAATATGAATTATCTAATTCTACAAAAAGTTTTCAAAATATCTTCCATTTCTATTTAAACAAACATGAACACGATGTTTAAAAGAATTTTCCACTCTTCTTAGTGTATGGGCTGTAATAATTTAAAACGCATTTCGAATACGTTCATGCATATTTTCTACAGTAGTTGGTGGTTCCCGATACACAATGCCCTTTATATGTTCCCACATCTCCATTTTAGTGAGATCGGGTGATCTTGCTGGCCATTGCTGCGGTCCGCCTCTCCCTATCCACTTATTTGGAAATACTAAATTTAAATGTTCCCTCACTGGTTGCGTATGATGAGCGGGTTGTACCCGCATCATGTTGAAACCATATTCTCTCTCTGGCAAGTGGCAACTGTTGTAAAAAATTTGGTAGTACGTTTCTCATAAAATGTAGATACGCTTCACATTTAAATGGCCGACAAAGAAATAAGGACCACCTGACACATTTGACTATTTTTTAAAGCAATACATCATTCACGTTTAATTATTTTGTAAAAACTATAGCAGCATGATATTTCTACCTTCTTTTCAGACAGACATGATGTGTAAAGTGTATCATTTGAACATGTATTTAACCATTTTTCCTGTTTTTTAGTAAACGGCTAAAGACAGCCATATGATCGTTGTATGAAAAATTCTACAAATATTCACGTAAAAATATACAGGGTGTTCCATTTGAAAAAAAAATGAGAAAAATGAAGATGAATTTCTCGTAATGTCGTAATGAATTTTAAACACCATGTATATTGCAATGACACAAAACTTTGTCTGAAGCATCCGTCAACCCTTGCTAAAAGATATGTCAAATAATTACTCTTACATTTAATATTTGTAGCCGCAGCGATTTCTTTAAAGGTAGTACGAAAAATTAAGTTTTTTGAACTAATCGCTAATTACGGCGGAATGCATGAATCAAATTCAAAAAAAGTTAGATATCAATAGATACCCCCAAAACACTTCGAACTATGCAAACAGATACTAGGTGTCCCATTTAAAAAAATGGCACGTGACCACACAGGTCTTTTTCGGGACGCCGTGTACGAGGGCTGTTTGATAACTCCGTGACTTTTTGAATTTCCCGCTCAGTAAATTTAAATGAAACACTGCTGCCGTCAACCACCATCTTTTAATAGACTACTGTCAAATTTTGAGCAAGCTGCGTCATTTAGTTTGTGT